>JAVSCE010016043.1:0-288500 GCA_032199065.1 Smutsia gigantea
TTTCTCCTAGTCAGCAGCTGAACGTTAACCCAAGACAGATGATGTCTTTGTGTCTAAGCAACAGAAAACTAGGACTGTTGGGCTCATGAAAAGATAATTAAGTCTTTCACCATTATTGAATGTGGCAGGGAAAAAACACAGAGCATTTACCCAGCCTTCCCAAGGGCCACGCTGGGAGCATGAACAGTTCTAGAAACCTCAGGCCAGACAGGGATGGATTTAGACTCTTTTACCTCTGTGGGCTTCTATCAAAATGGAGCATTTTTTTATCTTGGATTTTTATATCCACACTTTCCCAAAGGGGAAGTGTTCTGAATGAGGCCCCTTTCACATAATGAGCACAAAATTCAGGACCCTTGTAATGAAATTCAAGCCCTGTGTTATTGGACCCTTTTACTCCTTGGCCCCCTATGTCTGAGCTGAGGTCACGCTAACACACTGCTCTCTGCTCCTGGCCCCCCTCTGCTGCCCTTTCTCACACCGTTCCCTCTGGTTCAGATTCCCCCCAAGTTCCTCTTCGCCCAGACTCTCCCATCCCTCAGGATGCACGATTCTCCCCAGCAATCCAGAGCAGCTCACATGTCCATTCCTCCTCAAAGCTTTCCCCACTGGAAGGAATACTAAGCTCTGCTTGCATCCTGCCGGTACAGCTCTTGTGAATCAAAATAAATTTTGCTACATATTATTGTTGTTCATTTTATGTATTTAATTTTTCCCATTATAAGAACAGGGGAGGGGCGATGTCTTATTTGTTTTAAATCATTCATATTGCCTAAAACAGAGCATATAATACATGCTTAATAAATGTCCATTAAATAAATAAATGTTTCTATCTTAACACATCTGCATTTCAGGCCGTTTCATTTTTACTTTAGCTGTTGGGCTATGTTGACAAATTTGCTATGTAGGGGGAAATCAAGATACACCTTTTGCTCTCTGGTGACCTACATAGACCTGATTATAGAAATCAAAGGACCCACACGATGGAACTGTTAACATATTTTCTTGACCAGTAGCTCTCGTCCCTGGCTGCACATTATAATCACTAGGGGAGCTCTGAAAAAAAAAAACAATATCCAGACCCCTTCTTGAAGCAGTTGATCTGAGATAAGGCCTAGGTATCTTGAATTCCAAAGTTCCCCCAGGGAATCCTGAAGAGCAGACAGGGCTGTGGACCCGTGCTCTGCATAGTTACTGGAACACTTGGGGCTGAGATTTGGGTACACCAGCTTTGAAAGGAAGCTTGAACAATGTAGTAAGCAAAGGCAACGTCAGTGCTATTTGCATCAAAGACCACAAACTGCTTCAGCACGACCTTCCCAGCAGTTTTTATTCAAATGATGGAAGAGCTCATTCGAAGCACATCTTATCTATTGGTTAAAGCACTTACAGGATTCTCCTAAATGCATAGGCAACTTCCCCTTTTGCGCATCTCCTTGTCCTGTCAGCAGTTACTGCATGAATTTGAAAGTCATAAAACTCCTCTCCTTAAATACATCTTTTTAAAAGTTCTATAAACTATGTATCTCCAAAAAGAATATGAATGCTGGACCATGTAGCTATAAGCAAATATGGATACAAAATCATGACCAGTGAAAAGAGAAGACTATAAAATAGTACTAAATGCAACTGTATACAAAGTGATGCAAATATTTACTTTAATTTAATGGATTTTTTTTTCACCAATCTTGTCAAGCATACAGCGACAATTCAAAATTATTTTTAAAGTGTTATATAACTTGGACGATTTCTATAAGGTTGCTTTGCCACCAAATCAGGGCATATTATTATCCTTAGTGTTTTTACAACATTCTCCAAGCAATAGGTACTCTGTGTTTCTGACTCAGATGAGTTTGTTTCTTGATTGCTCTATTTTGGAGGTCTCCTGTCTTCAAGTTCTTTGGAAGTCTTAGTTCCACAACTGTTTTTTTTTTATCTTTCCCTTCAAAGCACCCTTTTTCCCTTTGGTGACATCACATAACTGGATAACTCTGGAACTGTGTTCTTACTGATCTGTCTTCCTGGAAGTTAATTCCCTCTAAACTGAGCATTCTTATAACTCACCATGGTGAGATGACACGCATTTCGCCTTAAAAATAAGTTCTTTACACTTGAAAACAATTTTGTTTCCCTTTTGTCTTTGGAGGAAATGTAGTAGCAACTGGCATTCTTCACTTCAGAAAATGGGAGTTTTTTGAAAAGAAGGCATCGAGCTGGTTGCATTTTTAAATCTTTTAGCAACCTAGTTAGGAGCCCTATGATTATTTCATTGGTAAGGGAATACATCTTTTCTAAATAAAATAACTGCCCTTAAGGAACATTTAATGAATGTTATTTTTGTGTGTTTTTATGTTTAAACTGGGCTATCATCCATTTTAATTCCAGGGGAAAATATCAGTGTTTCCAAGTTGATCTTAACATGAGACATCTCAGGGCAGTCAGACAGCAATAGTTGTCCTCATCTTTTCATTTGTCAATGGGAAAACAGTGTCCATGATGTCCAGGCAGGATGAATGAAGGGATTTCCAGTTGCTCTCGTGTAAGACTGAGATTTTCCTCAACTTCCTGTTTCCCAAAATCTGGGTGAATTAAATATGCACTTCCCAATTCCATGAACTAGATCAGCAGCTCTTGGGGTAGGGTCCTCATTGTTAACAGTATGAATTTCTGGACGCATAGAATGAATGCTTAGTATTGCAAGGCTCATAAAGATTAAAATCAAGTTGCAGTTTCTCTCCCTAAAGTTTCTCTCTCCTGAAGAGGGCACAGATTGCTGGGAGCAAACAGGGAAGGAAAAGTGTGGAGACTAGAAATTTAGTTGCTCATGATATACTTAAGGTAGGTATTCTGCTGGTTGCAAAAGATATATTAATAAATGACACAGCATGCTCCCTGCCCTTCTAGAGTTTGCAAGAAACAAAACAGGTACTAAAGTACTAACCATACAAACAACAAAGTAATTATGATGAGTAATATAAGAGGAAAGGCTTAATGTTCCCAGATTCTTGGGAAAGGAGCAGCTCTGCAAGTGGCCCCACAATTTTTTCTAAAACTCTCATCATTCTGTGTGGATTGTCTCCTTTTGATTCCTGCTGTCACTACAACTTTCATAGGTACAGTCCTCTTTCCCTAAAATCCAAGTCCATGAATGAATTCATTCTTCTTCCATCAAAGCAGAGCAGGTTATTTTCCCAAGTCTACTATGAACTAAGGTGTGTGAAAGGAAGAATAATTATCAAATTGATTTGTAAGTCATCATAATAAAAACAAGTGTCCAAAGTATAGGTTTCCAATCCTAATAATTCCCACATATAAGAAAAAAGTCCTGGAAGTTTGCTGAGACAATGAATGGAACCCAGAAGAAAAAAAAAAATGGATCCTTACATAACACCTTAGAACAAAATGGGTTCTACAGATATCAAAGATTCAAGCACTAAGAAAGAAACCATAAACATACTTGAAGAAAACAATCCTGGAGCAGGAAAAAGACTTTCTGAAGAAAGTATAAAACAACACAGACGCCATAAAGTGTAGACAGGTAAATTTGACCACAACAAAATGAAACATGTCTGGGGGAAAAAAATCACCATAATCAAAAACCAAAAGACAATGAAAATATTGTCTTTGGAAATATGGCGGAAAATATTTGCTTCTCATATTACAAAAAACAAGGTTATTTATAGGCTTATTAAAAGGTGAAAAAGGGCTCAAACTCACTTACAAAAAGAGAAATACAGAGAGAGAAAGTGAGATAAATATGCCAAGTAACATTAAATGCTTCATCATATACTATAATTGGCAAGAGTGTTAGAGAGTAAGCACTCTCATGCATAACAGCAAGAGTGTGCACCATTGGGGGGACTATAAAATGGTGTAGTTGCAGTGGAAAATAGTACCGCAGTCCCTCTGTATATGATCTAGAAATTCCACTTCTGGGTATACACCCCCCCCAAAAAATGAAAACTGGATCTTGAAGAGATATTTGCCCATCTGTGTTCATGGCAGCATTATCCACAATAGCCATGGAAGCAATTCTAATGTCCATTGACAGATGAATGGGTGAACAAAATGTGGCATATATATATACAATGTAATATTATTCTGCCTTAAATAGGAAGTAAATTCTGACATGTTACAACATGGGCAAACCCTGAAGACATTATGCTAAGTGAAATAAGCCAGTCACAGAAAGACATATATTGTATGATTCCACTTATATGAGGTATCTAGAACAGTCAAATTCACAGTGACAGAAAGCAGAATGGTGGTTGATAAAGGAGGTGGAGAGGAAAGAGGACTTGTTTCGTGAGTATAGAGTTTCAGTTTTTCACATGAAGTAGTTCTGGAGATCTGTTGTACAACAATGTGCATATACATAACACTAATACTGTACATTTAGAAGTGGTTAAGATAGTTATGTTATATGCTGCATTTTTTTAAACACAATAAAATGATTTTTTAAGATTTTAAAAAAGGAGAGTAAATCGATAACTTCTGTGAAGAAAAATTTAACAAGGATCTGTTTATAAACATATAACACCTACAAAATTTTAAATTCACATACTCTTTGACTCGGTAATTCCACTTACAGAAATTGAAACTACAAATATACTCACACATATGCAAAAATTAGGTACTTAAGAGGATATTCAGTGCAACATTGTTTGACATGCAAAAGACTGGAAACCACTTAAGAAGTCATCCATAGGGCTATTAAATAATAAATTCAAAGTATGTATTTAAATGTATTTTTGGAATCATTCCATAATAATGTTTGTAAATGGTGGTGTATCCATACAATGTTAAAAGGAAAAAAAAAAAAAGAAATGGCTCTGTATGAATGTTTATCAAATTATCCCAATTAAATTGTTAAAAGGAAAAAAGCAAGGTGTGTTTACAGAATGCTGCAATATGTAGGAGGAATGAAGATGAAATTTTATCTTTTATATGCACATCTCTATCATGAGATACAAGAAACTGGTAACTGAGTGCCCACAGTACAGGAATCAGAGGAACATATACTTTTCACTGTATATTTTTCACTATGTATTTAACTCTTAGAACAGGGATAAAAGAATATATCATTGGCTCTTCAGTATTATTTGATGTATTATTATATGCATATTTTTCTTTGATAAATTTTTGAAGTAGTCAAGTTTTTATTGACAAAAAGTCTATTCTAAGCCTATAACTAGGTCAAGCATGAGGATAACTCCAAAACAGATAAAATTAATTTAACATTTTAAAATTTGAAACACTGCCTCTATCTTCAGGGAGCCCATGTTTTCCTAGGGACAATATTTGAATGTAGGTGAACACACACACATACATATGTATACATCTATGCGGGTATACACACGTGTGTGTTCGTGACCATATGTAAGAACTAAAATGGAAGGCTGTTTAGGGGAAGGGGAGACGCAGAGGGTAGCAGTAGTCACGCGGAACTTCGGGGAACAGAAGAGCTCTGAAGCTCTGGTCCTGAAGAGGAGGTTACTGTTCTTGGCAGGAAGCTGTGGTGCAAAGGGAATGGGCCTTACACGTTGGGGGGACAGTGAGGAGACAAACCTGAGTGGAGCAGAGAATGGGAGACTAGAAAAGAAAAGAAGACAGGCAGAATAGCCTAGGGAAGGGCTGAGCGAGCAGATTCCAGAGCCTGCCTGGAAGTCCAGACAAGAGGACTGGAGGTTCGCAGGAACAGAATGCCAAGCGGGGTTGGTCTCACGACATGGAGAGGATGTTCCCACGGAGAGAGGAGTCCAGAGTGCCTGGTAGAAGCAGGTATAAGGTGCTGGTGATCTGATATAAGGGAACAGAAAGAGAAATGGAGACACACACCTCTACTCCCTGGCCTCGTAGTCAGTCAGTAGACCCCAGGGGGCAGCTCAGACAATTTTTATAGAGCTAAATTGCAGGAGTTCTGATGCCAGCAAAGGTACTATTCCCTGCCCTTCCTACAGAGCTATACTTGTGGGAAAAAAAGAAGGGAAATGGCAAATAGCTGATGAGGATTTGGCGCGATGGTCAGTAGAGCCTGGTTTTTTATGTTGGTAAGATGCATAAAGAAAACTGGCAGAGTCGGAAGGCACAGATTCAAACTTTGACTCAGTAATTCCACTTACAGCGGTATCATCCCAGTGTTACTTAGCCTAAGCCGGTTTCTTCGCACTTCCTCACAGGAAGGATGGTTTGTACGTTGTCCTCCACAGATTGCACGGTCCCCCCCACCCCCAGGCGCCCTTTGCCAGCCCGCACCGCATACCGGCTCCCCTCCTTAGGCTTCCCTGGGTCTGACTCCACCCCCAACTCCAGGACTGCCCCGTGACGCAGGCCTAAGCCAATCAACACATTCTATTCTCATGGCTGCCGTAATTGGCTCATGGGTGAACATGTGACCTAATTCAGTTCAAGGAAAACTAGCCCCAATTTTTTTTTGTTGTTCAAATGTTGGAGGAAAATAAGCGATTTTACTAGCAAACAGGAATCTGTAAAGATAATGGCCTGGAGGTACAGGCAGCCATTGTACCAATATGTTGCGTTCAAGAATGAAGCAATCATGCAGAGCAGAATGGAGAAATGGAAAGATCCATACCTAGGATTGCGGCCCCAGATACAGCTATCCCTTGGCCAGACTGTACGCCTCTCCCTGTCCCTGGACTTTTCTGTAAGGGAGCCCACAAACTCCTTTTTCTAAGCCTACTGGGTTGGGTTTTCCTGGCACGTGCAACTCACTTGAGCTCTGATAAAACTTCTTTACCATCTCCAGCACCCCCATAACTGCAAGCTGCAAATTGAAATTCTTCTGTGGGAAAAGAAAAGGAGTTTTTCCTCTCTCTTTCCTGTTCCCAGCAATAGAGCAACACAGTGAAACCGCTCGCCAAATGGCTCTGAATTCCCCTCTCCAACAAGCGCTTGTAGGTCACCTTGGAAGCGAGTCCATCTAGAGTCAGAAGTAACCACCTGCTTTTCTCTTCATTATCTTAGAAGGGGTGGACACACATCTCATTCTTTTCTCCCCCTGTTTCCGTATTGCACCCCCTCTGGGTTCCCAGTCTCTGAAGGTCTGGACGGGTGCGTGGATTCTCACACCGTCCCCCCATTGCAATCTTTTCAGACACAGTCTATGGCCTCAGCTGCTACTACCATACGTTTCCTCTCCTCCTCCATATTTCAGGGCCGGAAAACGCTTGTTAAACATTTGCTCCCAACACCTACCAGTGGATCTTCTTTTATTAAGGAGGGAGCTCTGTGTGGTGGCGAGATGGTTTCAACCTTGAATTTATAAATAGCTAACACTCCAATTGGTTGTGAGCCTGGCAGAACGGGTAACATATGCATGCCCCCCATTTGAGTGGGCCCAGCTTATGTTAGGTTGAGCAATTTTTTTTCCTAGAAATGAATAAAAATTAAATTACGACAAAATGCCTTAATTCCCTATTATTCATCTCAGATGCTAGTTTTAATCATGCACCCCTTCACTGTAATCAAAATCCCCATCATGTGAAGACGAATAGCAACTCTTCCCATAGAAGGGAGATGCAAAATACACACGGACCCTCTAATTTGTTACAACCTATTAAAATTGTAGTTCAAATCTGCTTTTCCCCTAAAAATCCTGAAATAACAAAATGACAAGACATAAAGCAAAATGAATCCTCAAGAACTGAGGAGTTTTTACCCACCTTATTTTCTTTTTAGCTTCCTTAAAAACATCATAAACCCTTTAAAAAATCCAGCCAACTTTGCTGTAATCTCTGATCATTGGGAACAAAAAGAAGTTGAATGACGACTCACTGTATCTGTCGGTTTTAACCTCCTCTCATGTAAACAAACAAATCACAGGAGTAGACAAACTGACTGATACGCGTTTTTCCCCTCTACTCTCATCCCCTTCAGGTTCACGACAAAGGAACCATATCAGAGAAGCCCAGGAAAGGACAGAGAGAATGAAGTAGTTATGGCCACAGGCCTGGATAATCTGCTGTCTCCAAACTGAAAACTCGTTCCCACACAGGTGACCCAGCCGAATTTAGTGGCTAATTAGCCCAAAGAAGAACATACGTACAGACGGAGAGGCCACACCAGTAAGCCAAAAAGCTTCTGCACCAATAGAGGGAAAATTCACCACTAAGGGAAGAAATTTTCCCTTAAAAAAAAAATTACTCTACTCCATACTCTACTGAGCCCATCTCCTATGTCCCCAGCCACCTTTGTCCTGTGCTTCTCAGACCCTATCTCTGGTCCTTGGACCAGGGCTGGCTTCCCAGAAGTCAGACCAGCCTCTTGCTTTTAGCAGAGAAGAACTCCTAAATAGTTAGTTTAGAATTGGATTAGAAGCTTTATGCAGAAGTCCACACCCAATTCATATTACAGCCCTGTCCAGAGCAAGGTTTCTAACCTGTTATTCTATGCTTCTAAAACAAACCGCTTTTCCAAAAGGCAGTGTCACAGATTGACAGCGCCGAAAATACCCAAGAAGATCTCCTCTGACCCTCTTTTTTTTATATTGGGGTGGGGGAATCTTGGGCTGCAATGAGGTTATGATTCTCTTGGGGTCATGGTCAAAGTCCCCAGGGAAAGTCCGTCTGGATTTTCTTTCACACACAGACATGTGTCTTCCCTGTTGGCTGATGCCCAGGAAACTGGTGTCTTGTCTGAAAATACTCATTACTTTTTTAGAATAATAATTATAGAATCAGGTTCTATCCCTATCTTTTAGTCTCTCCTCCATTGTTTCGGGGTTTTGTTTTTTAACAGACTTGCAGGTTCTAGCAGATACTCCGAAGTTACACTCCCTGGTCATTGTAGCAGTTTTCTATTATTGCTATTTTTTTCATTCTGAAAGTTATAACACAATTATTTTGCCTTGGAGACGTGTATAATAAAATGTTTTTTTAATCACCTGTGTGTATTTTTGATATAGGAATGTCTCACCTGAGGGTTTTAGCCCTGGGCAAGTTCACTCTGAATTCTGTGTGATCAAAAAATGACAACAGAAAGTTCTTGGGGGTACAAGGGTTCCTACTCACCTGTGTTCTCATGGTGGCAGGTCAGGCGCTGGAATCCCGTCCACCTCAGGGCGAGTCTGCCTGCAGCAAGCCGGTCTCTGCCTCCGGGCCTCTCCGCTGCCTCGCAGCCCCAGAGCACTGGGAGGAGCACTTTATATAGAGTCAATAATAACTTCTTGCCCACACGTGTGCGAGCCTGTGCCGGTGAGCTCTGCACGTGCCCAGTGGGCAAGGAGACCAGGGTCAGGTGAGAATCCTGGCCATGGAACTTCCATTTGCTCTACAGGAAGATATTCATACTATAGGGCTGAGTGAAAAGAATTTACAAAATAATATATGTCACTTGATTGTATTCATTCTTTTTTGCACATTATAACACCTGAAAAATTTAGTCATTAGAATGCCAACAGTGGTTATTTCTAGGAGGGTAAGATTACAAGGTAATAAATAAAGGTGAGATTTATTTCTAATGAAGTTATGCATATTTCTCAGTTACATAATTGATACATTTATACTTTCAATTCTAAGTTAATATTCCTAAAGCATGCTTCATACCATGTCTTCCCTGTTAATTTCTCCTTAAAGTCAGTTAGGAAGAATGAGTTTTGACCTCCCCACAGAAGACCTCTGGAAACCCACTGATGTCAAGGAATCTGTGGTAAGACCCTGCCACTGAAAACAGCACCTTCTTTTCAAGTCCTTTCAAATGAAACTTGGTAATGTAGTTGTTTGACTTAATCACTTCATGCCTTCTGCCTGTAGGCTGTTACCTGCAATGTTTTTCTCTGAAGAAGAAAAAAGATTTTCTGGCTCTAATTGCCAGTGATTGCTCACTCAGCCTGCAGGACCAGCCTTCCCATCCCTCTGCTGCTGCACTCTGCCGGTCCCCACACCAAAGAGCAATTAATCGCCCCCCTCTGCACTTGCTTCAAACCTCTAGCAACATGCACAACTTGCCTGGCTGTCTGCCCCATTTCACTCGAAGCCGCATGAGGACAAGACTTGGGCTCTTGGGTTGAGTGGCTTTTCACTCTCCCTCCCAACACAATATCTGGCCATGGCAGTAGCTCCATGCCTTTTGGCCTAAATGAATGCCCTAGATTGATGGATCAGCCCAACAGCCCTTTCTCAGCTCCCAAAGCAAACCTAGTTACAGGTGAGTGGCATGGGGTGGGGGCAGGGTGAGGACAGAGATTCATAAGGCTAGAATTGCTAATTGTTAAAATCATGCTTCAGAATCCCCCAAATCTTCCATGAAGTTCAGTAGACACAGTTTTGTGAGTAAAACCTGCTTTTATAATACAAGGGTATAAACTTATAAAATACATAATAATATGCATTATATGATAAAATACATATGAAAATAGAGCTGTCCAGCATATTTAAGGGAGAGAAAGCAGACAGTGCAGTTTGACTTGTGAAAATATGACTCCACTGAGTGAACCCCTGGGCCCGTGTAGCACCCTGAGCTTCCAATTACGGCTTGTAGCACAGTTTGATCATAGTTTGCCTACGTGTCAGTTGCCCCCATGTGTTCCTTTCTGTCCTCAAGAGCTCAGCACAATGCTGACCACAGCTCAATAATGATACATAAAGCTTACTGCGCCTTTAATATGTATCAGACACTGTACTAGGTGTTTGTTCATTATCTCATATTTGGACATTATCCCATATCTTCAATAAGCCTAAGGGGTTCATTACCCAAATTTTACAGAGCAATTAACTCACTTGCTGTTCCATTTTATGTTGTTGCATAAAATGACCCAGTAGTCTGGGAAAAGTCAGGATTCAAACACAGCTCTCATTCTGCCTCCAAATCCCAAACTCATGACCCTTGTATTATTTTGCATCTCCATTATAAAGAGTGTGGTTTAATGAACAGCTAATGAGCATTTACTAATTTGTAATTACTTAAGAGAAAGGCTTGGAATGAGGCATGGCTAGAGAAATGAACAACAAAGGTGGTGGATTTGACTAAATTAAGAAGACATTATTAATGTCCAATCAGAAAATGAATTTCAGGGAGAAGATACTCAACTTAAAAAAGCTGATGGCCCCCAATCCTTTGGTAATACATCCACTACCTGAAGCAGAAGTATTGTGTGTATAGGAGCAACAACTACTGTATGAAGAAGCACAAATCCAAGTGAATGTAAGATTCTAAGGTACACAGGGAGCCGCTGAGTGCTGTAGGTATATTTTATTTATGTTCCACCATGATAGGAAAATGGTAGGTGGCATCAATCAAGACAGAGAAAAAAGCATCAAGATATGTTACTGATGTTTTTTATTTTCAGATAGGTAAGGACCCAGTCAGGAATTGCAAGTTAGAACCCTAGGGTCCTTTCTGCCTCTAATACAGTTAACTCCATGAACTTGGGCACATCCCTGAAGCTCAGATTAACCAACTGTGAACTCGGGATAAATTAAAAGGTGCAGGGTTGTTTGTTGACAGCCATATGCTTCTTTTCTCATGTGCATCTCCCATGGGCCTATCACAGGAGGCACGGTACACGGCAGAGCACAGTGGAAGGCAGACCAGCTCCCCCGGCCACAGCTCACCTGCATGAAATGTATGCAGATATAATTGAGTTTCTCTGGAATAGGACATTGGTGAGGTGGTTGGCGTGCTTGCTAAAAGGGCTCAGATGCAAAGCACAGTGCATGTGTGAGCAAGTAAATGTGAGGACTCTTTAAAACGAATACTCATATATTACATGCGAATTCCCCCATTTATTAAGTATATGTGATTTATATAATATTGTGTGTGTGTGTATGTGTGTGTGTGTGTGTGTGTGTGTGTGTGTGTGTGTGTGTGTGTGTGTATCACACCCCTCAGGGCTCTGGTGTAAGCAAAATTCACAGCTTCTTGTATTTCATACTTTGTGCCTGGGTGAATTGGCTAAACATAGAAAATGTTCCAAAATAGCTCCTGGATCCACTTGAAAGGCACTAGAGGTTTGTACTTTCCCATGGCAGTGACTAGAATACAGAAACCTGCTAAGGGACAGGTCAAGGAGTGACCTGGAGAGGAAAGGAATTCCTCCCTTCCATGGTCACACCAAGGCTGAGAATCCAGTCTGTGGGGGTCTCTCTCTGTGCCTCTGTCCCTTTCTCATGAGCAGCCTCTGCTTTAACTACTAGACTCCTTCTCAGCCCAGGAGGAAGAGGGAATTGAAAACCATATTGATCAGTATTGCTTCTTGTTAGCTTGGTGACATAATATTTAAGAAGGAAGAAAAAGAAGTTGAAAGTTCTACCTAGAAGGATTTGCAGGTGGTGAGAGAATTTAGATACCTACCCTACCTGCCCTGACCCTGCCCACCCAGACTCTGTATTGCAAAATGGTGAGACATGAGGATCAATCCCATGGCCTCCTACCTCAGTGGAGTTTGCTAGATGTGTGTTAGTTGAATGCCTCCTCTTTAAGGCTGACTGTAAAGCAATTCCCCAAAACAGAAGGTATTTGAACATACATTGGCAGCCAAGAATGTTTATGAATCAGAAGCACAGCTGAGTGAACTGATTTAAACCAGTAATCCTACGGATGTGCTCCTGGGTGGTAACTTGACTCAACTCTGCACGTATCCATCATTCATCGATTCAGCTCCATCATTATTTATCAAGCAAGCACATTACATCAGGCAGTGTGCCGCTACCATACATCAACTTCCATACCCATGTTGTCAGATACCTCAGAAGAGCCTAGAAAACCGGGGTCTTCCTTGAACACAAAGATGGACAGGAAACTTTCTAAGCAAAAACTATGAGACAATGAAATTGATGGCCACTGCTGAGACACAAAGGGTGGTCTGGATGAATGCAATGAGCACCAGCTTGGGAGCTGTCCCCATGCCACCACCAGTTTGCTGGGGTGTTGGGGAAGTTAGGCTGATTTTCTGCCCTAGCTTCTTTATCTATAAAATCTATGTCTATAAAATAAAGATAAATCTTTACCTATAAAATCAAAAGATTCATTTTACCTATTTCATTTTTACTGATGTTTTACCCTGCACCTACTAAGAACAAAGTTCTGTGTTAGTTTGCAGCAGAGAGTCTACAAAATGTTTGTGAAAGCACCGAAAAGTATATGAAGGCACTGTTATTATTGTTCAATAGTTTGATGGTTAACGTTTCCAGAACATTCCATGCAATCTGAAAATGTGAAGAGTAAACTCCATGCGGCAGGGGCAAACACATTATCATAGCAGAGAATCAGTGAACACCAAAGGGAATTTTCCTGGGATTGATGACAGAAGAGACATCTCAGTTGGGCACACACATCAGGGGCGAGGAGAAGAGGATTAACGTTGAGAGGCTGGCAAAGGAGAGAAAACTAGAAATTTCAACAGAAGAGTTCTGAAACGGTTTTGACACTGCCCTGACATTTCAGAGGAGCTTTTTAGAGCTGGAAGAAACTTTACAAGTAGTCCAACTCCTTCACTTAATAGATGAGGAAACTGAGGAGCAGAAAAATGCAGGCATAGAAGCCAAACCAGGCCTAGACTTCAGTCACATTTCCTGACTCTCAGGCATCTTCAACCCAAACTACATTAAAAGCTTCAGACTTGTAGAGAGACGGTCAGCATTTTATTATACATTTCTGAGCTAGGACTATTGCCTAGCTCAAGAAAGCAGTTATTTTGAAGTTTAAAAAAGGCAAGAGAACAAATTCTCCAAACCAGGAGAAGAGCTATACAAATCATACAGTAGATGACTAAAGAATAGTCTTAAATCATGGAGGCCTCTTAAAAAAAGAATCACTTAGATGATAAACAGGAGTTTTATAGAAAGCTTTTTGGCAGTGGTGGGGGGAACAACTGGTAGTCTTTCTATTATAAATAGCACCACTGCCATTTTAAAAATTGGAGGACAATTGCGATGCTGGAAGGCAGGAACTAGGATTTTCTCATCTGCCACCAGTCATTCATGAGGCCCGTTGGGTAAACTGTAGTCACCACATGGAAACTGGAGTAACAGGGCAGCTGGTCAAACACTCACAGGTAACCTGCAAGGTAAATCCAGCACCATCCGTGAAACTGAGGGAGAGAACAGAGTGACAGCACATGGGCCTGGGTAATGCCCTTCTGCCTGCTGGCTGACTAGAGGAGGGGGGCAGACCCCACCCCATCTTCTCTGAGCATCCCGGCAGCAACTGCAGCACCTGTGGGGACCTCCTGTGAGATTAGCTCTAGCACAGGTTCCCACGACCAAATCCCAGCTCTGCCACTTAAGCTGGTGACTTTAGGCAAATTGCCTCAGTTTCCTCAACTGTGAAATAAAGATCATAATATTGTCATACAGTGGAGATGGGGGGTTTTTTGTTTTTTTGTTTTTTGTTTAGTTAATGTGCATGAAATACTTAGAACAGGGCTTGGCATATAGAAAATATCCAATCAGGTAGCGGCGATTATTAGCTATAGCCCAGTTCTGGCGTTTATGTTGCAAACAATAACCAGGTACTGTCCTTAAACTGGACTTTAATTGAATTACACAGTAAGGGTATAACCACAACTACCTTGTATGTAGCAGGGAAATTGCAGTGAATTGCAGGATCCTCTACCTAAGACAATATACTTATGGGTTGAACTGTGAGCCCCAAATCCTCGCGGCTAGGAGTTGCTCATCTCACACCACTTCTCCCAGGATGCAAGCTCCGGACTTATCTGGAGGTCACCAGGTGGGCTGCTGAGAAGGATAGCTTAATCAGTGTGCTTTTTGAGGAACTGGTACAAAACTCCCAATGGCAGCCTCTGGGACCTACTGACTTTCTTGCAAATGCTGGTGACCTCAGGTGCCCTGCCCCTGCTGTCGCACCCCCATCTCCACCCCCACCATGCTCTGCAGCTGCTCCAGTAACCACACCAGAAAAAAACGAATTGTTCTAAGCATCTCAATTCCCTCAGCCAACGAAAGGAAGAGAATCCTAGGGGCCGCAGGAAGGTCTTCCCTTGGTGTTTCTACTACATCCCAGCCACCTTGACCCCCGAAGGCCTGGGGTCATTCACATGTGTTAGGTATACAGGGCTCTGATCAACAAGATGGGCCCAGTCCTGGCCCTCCTGGAGCTCACAGTCTACTTTGGGGTAGAGATAAGATGAGTAAGCAGGCAAGCAATTACAGTGGCATGTCTTAAGCAATCGCAGTGGTCTGAAGGAGGCTTAGGGGCTCGGGGCAGGCTTCCAGAAGGAGGTGATCACTAAACTGAGACTGAAATCAGTGACTACAATCAGCTAAGCCATCAATTTCTGTCCATCTCTTTCTGGCTTTTTACATATCCTCCCACCTCTTTCATGATATTTTGGCAGAAAAGAAGTGGCTGGGGACAGTGTCACTAAGAGGGAATTTCACTGGGGGAAGGAGGGCCCAGAGACACCCTACTCCACCCCTTCACTGTTCCATCATTCTTCAAAAAGCAAAGCAGCTGAATCTCACAGCTGAGACCAGAGAGCAGGCCCAACGCTTATTTTCTAACCCCTAACTCCTCCGCATGTGCATTAAAGAAGCAGGGTAACAGCAAAAGCCAATCTGAACTCATTTGAATGCAGTCTAAGACTCAGTTCCACTTAGGGCCACCTGTGGTCACCTGTGCCTCTTGCAGCCAATCGACTCACCTGTGGCCCCTCACCAGGCACCCCATGCATCCCACGGGGCCTGTAGATATTGCTGTTGTATTTCAGACAGTGGCATCAGGAAGTGGATCGGACCAGGCCTCATACTTCAGCTAACAGCACCAGGACCCTGGCTGCCTCTGCCTCTTGCCTCAGGCTTTGGGTGGGAGTCCTGGCAACTCTTGACAACACTTTCAAGTTTACAGGCATGGATGGCTCTTGCTCTCTTGCAGACTGAAAAGCTAGGGCTTTGAGAGCACGAAGTGAACTGCCAAAAATCCCACAGTGGGTCAGAGACGCTCTGGATTGGACCCCAGCTCTCTCTCACTTTGGTCCATGCATGGTACACAACTGCGGGCAGAAGGAGAGGGTGAACGCTTTAGGGATCCATTTTAAAGGAAGAAACTTTAAAAGGCCGTGGTTTCTAAAACAAAAGCTGCATGCGATGTACACATGTATTCAACTGTGAGAGCAATTATTTATTTTCAAATCGTTAGACATTTGGGGGACAGAGATAAAGAAAGTAGTAGAGTATGATAGTGAAAGAGGAAATTTAACACTTGTTTGACCCTCTGTGAGAGCTGTACCCCCTCATGCTTGACACATCATTGACACTCAATAAATATTTGTTGAATGAGTAAGTCCATTAAACATATGCCCCATGTAGTAGTAGAATTCATACTTAGATATCCTGGCTGAGACTTGATTATTAGGTAATGTTGACAACAAGAAAACAACCAACAAACTCATGAAGTAACTCTACTTCTTTTATAGTCAGTTTCAAAAACAGTGTACTTATAATCCATTCTATACTTTCTTCTAATATAGTTCAAATTTGAAAGTACCAGCTGGGCTAGGCTGCCCAGTTGTATATGACCCAAGAAACCAAATATTCTTCCTAATGGCTAATGTGCTTTTATACATTAGAAGTCACTTTCCATCTGTAATCAATGAAGAACTTGTTAGATAAACAAAAACTTATCTCCTCTGCTTGAAGTATAAGTGTAGGCTAACAGTTCAATTTATTATTTGCTCTCCCTTGCTGTCAGCATTTGGTCTTTAGCTCTGATCTATATTAAAATTGATTGTGTGAACGGTACATATGTATGTGTGTGTGTGAACACATACGGTTTTTATATTCATTACAGAGATGCAATCAAATGCTTACAGCAGATTTTTCATTCCTGGGATCCATATAGTACAATATTCTTATACAGCTATTGAGATGAAACACACACCCTAAAATGTGTGCAGCCTCTCAGCAGGGGAATGCTCCAGGAGCAGCATGAAAAGCCACACCAGATGCTGAAGAGGAAGCTGCCTTGAAACACTGCTGCAACTGGGCTCATCTCCCCAATATTACATCATTAATAAAAATCTATCATCCCATCCTTGTGCATCTGAATTTCATTTTTAAAATGTACTTTTAATTTTTGTCTGCAGACTAATCTGCATCTCCCAGGTCTTGTTGAATTCTGGCTGGAAAGGAAAAAAGAGATAGGACACTCCCCAACTGGCCACCAGGCCTGGAACGCTGAGCCATTCTGTCCGGTGAAGAATGCAGGCATTAGAGCTACCTACGGAAGAGAATGGAGTGTTTGAGATCAAAACAAATGATAACGCTTTGGAAGTTTAAAACTTAAAAAAAAGGTAAAACCAAAAAATGTAATCAGACCAAGTTTTGATGTGTGCAGTTTACTTTTCCTTTATTGGCAGCTAAAACTCATCTTGCATTTAAGAACATTTTGAAACTTGTCCCTGTAATGTTTTCAATTAGAAGCTTTCTTGCATGTGATGCATCAAGGGAAAAACAACACTTTGAGTTAGAACGAAGGTACTCCCAGAGACAAATATGATTAATGGGATAATCTTGTAGATTACAATAGTTAGAGGCAGTTCCTGCCATTCCGTGCTCTCCAAGGACTGGGACGAATCACTCGGATACAAACAGCTGCACATTCCTCAATACCATTATTACCCAACACAAGGCTGCATTCGGCGTGTTCAAATTCCTGTAATATCCACATTTGGCCATTTCCTATTGTGCAACTTCAGTTTCAGAAGTAAGAGCTTCAAGTTCCATGTGATTACTTGATAGAGTTTACAAACGGAATTGATTTTCTAGAGCGTCATTAAAGGTTGCTCTGTGAGAAAGCAGACAAAAGAGTGCCCCAACAAGCCAAACAGCTTTTATGTGGCACATTGAAAACATAAAGGGCAGTCCTGTCATCTGCCAGTCAGTCCCCCAGAGTCCCCCTGAGGGGCAGGTGAATGTTTTTATTCTTGGTTTGCAGGGAAGAAACAGCCACAGAGAAATTAAGAGACTTGCCCCAGGCTTGGCTGAACTGATGGTGGAGTGAGGATTAAGAATGCCAGGTTCGCTGTATCTGATTCCCAGGCTTCGTCCACCCGGCAAGCCATCTCCTTCTACGACAGTTGCTCAGTTCCACAAAGAGCTTCCATAAGGAAAATATAAATTCCCCTGTGTCTCCATAGCAGATGCAAGCTATAGCGATATTGGTTGAAATTTGATTATTTATAACCTTTAAAGAATCCTTAGTAAACTTCTGCACAAATAATAATTCCCCCTTACATTTGTCCCGCTCTGTTTTTCATGCCAGGTTCTCTTTCTCAATATTAACATTTTGGGGACACACTGACAGATCTTCACTTCTTCTACTTGAAACAAAGACTCTTCTTGTATAATATGTTGGATCCTTCAATATTTTTGTTGTTTGCCCAGGAGATTTTAGTCTCTTGACATTCCTCTGCAAACTGTCTCAGATGAACCAGACATAAACCTCACCAAGTAAAATTGTAACTCAAGAGACGTTTTCCTCAGTGCCCTGCTCGCTCCTGGTCACACTATTTTCCTCTAAAAAGCTGGAGAGATTCCTCCCCACCTGAAGGTCAGCATCTTGAGCCTGGACTCTAGTAAAAGTAGAAAAATTGGCAAGTGTTTATACTAAGATATAAATAACAGATGACAGCTTAAAGTACTCGTGGACATTTGTGTCTTGCAAGATCCAAAGCTTTAAACTATAGAGAAGATGTTAGTCTGATGAAAGTTCAGGTGTGTAACAGGTGGAGGGAGATCTGAGTGGTGTGGAGTGAGGGAGGGCTGGGGGGAATTACTGTAATTCCTGAAATTATCATGTGCAGCAGTGTTCCTTAAGCTTCAGCGTGTATCAGGCATCCCCTGGAGGGCTTGTTAGAATACAGATTGCTGGCCCAGTCCCCAGAGTTACTGATGTGTAGGTGTGGGATTCGGCCCAAGAATTTACATATGCAACAAACTCCCAGGTGATGCTGCTGGTTGGTGACCCATGTTTTGGGTAGCAGGGACATGGACACTGCATGCTCCATGGACACCAAAAGACCATCTCATTAACAACTGTACATGGCGCCCAAAGTCAAATGAATTTAGCTTTTAAAGAAAGGGTTAATGCCCCCACCTGAGAAGGTATAAGAAAAGGTGCATAAGTGGAATGGAGATTTTGGCTGAAGGGCCTTCCTTTGCAATTCTCAGGTTATCTGGGAAAGCAGACGAGTGAGCTAGGGATACATTATCAAGGACAGCTTTTCAGGGTATTTAGATACAAGGATGACTAGCTAGCCTTCTAGTTGACCACAGCCATCTCTCAATGGTACACAAACAGATGTAGCCCGGTACCCAGGGATCAGCCTCCAGGGTTTATAGATCAATACCCACACTTTGAACTGCACTTGATAGCAAGTTAAATGCCAGTGTGAACTGCACAGTGTACACCCCAAGGTGTAAGCAATGATTCGCAGAGATTCTTTAATTAGAGCCAATAGGATATACCGCTTCCTTTTTTTCTTCCACTCTACCTAGCTTGCTAGTGACTTTGTTTTTCTTTCAGACATCACAGATATTATTTAAGGGAAGAGTGCAACATTGACAATCTAAAAGCCTGAACTTTTATTAGTTTATACAAAGTGGAACCTATCACTACATAGAAAATATGTGTGAGTCAACTTAGGCACTACAAGACCTAAGTAGAGAAAACAATTACTAAAATCCAACTGGTCTCCAACACGAATGTTAGTGATGTCACTCAACATCTATATTATAAGGAGGCTATAATGAGAGTGAAAGAGAGAGAGATGAAGACTGCCTCCTTACCTCTCCACCTGTAGAAAAATAAAGAACATGTTTCCATTTGAAATAGTGAAAAAATTAAGAATGTGAGATTAATTTTCAATGTCTATCATATGTCCTTTGGTATAAAATACATCTAACTTAATTGTTTTTCTCCTGTGGAGCTAGAGCGCACACTATAGGTTTGTAGATTTAGAAGAACATAGCTTCTCCCTGCTCCTCTCTCTTCAACAGAAAACTTCCTAAGGAACTTGAAAGGCAGGCGTGGCTTCCAACCTCTATCCAAATACACATGTAGACTTTTGAATGAATATAAACATCTTCATTATATTTGTTTTCCTCCTTTATTCTAGCTACATCCACTGTGGTTTCAGGCTTCTCAATGCCAAATTGTGGGCAATTATTTTCTAAGTCAGTTAAAAGGCCTTTAGGTTAAGCAGTAGTTTAGACTGTAGTAGTCTGTGGTGGTTTCCCAATACAATCCTGTAAAAGCAAAGAAAACACATCAGTTCTCTGAAAGTTGGCTTCTCTTTTTCCAGAGCTCAAGTGCATTTTAGGTGCCTTAAACCATGACTATCCCAGAACTATACAATTGGGTGGAAAATTAGATCAATCCTTTTTTATATATTGTTCATATTTTGGAAAATGAATAACTTCCCTCTTCTAAGTGGGAAAGTGTGCAAAACTGAACTGATATATCAATGTGTTTTGGCTTAAAATGGTTACATTTCCTGAGTCTGGTCAGATGTACAAATAGGAGTCAAGACCACCACCATCAACTCAACTCTTGTAAAAATCCTTAAATGGAACCTTCTTTCTCCTTGACTTCTCTAATTGATTATTCATTTCCCTTTGGAGGAGTGGGGTCAGGGGACTGAGGAGACTTAGAATTCTCCCCAAAATGGTCATGTAGTAGATTAATAGCATTCAGGACACTGAATTCATTTAACCAAGTAATTGGTTGAAGGCCCACTGCATGTTATGTGTTTCAGGAAATGTTAGGCACTGGGGAGTTACCCACTAGTTTATGTTAGGCACATCGGGAAATTCAAAGCTGTTTAAAGAGGCAAGATTAACACCCATGAAAATACTGGAGAATGATGAGAATGGCATTGGATTATGTACTACATGGTGAGATGCTGATCATAAGGAAGGAAAATGAGAGTTTAACCTCATAAAAATTCTGGGTTTTTTATCTGGACTCCTGACTCAGCAGTCTTCTCTCCCACTTGGCAGAGAACGAATGGCCAGCAGAGCTGCAGGATGGAAGAAGGACAGGAGTGACATTACAGACTCTGAATTTCTGAACTTGGTCGAACTCCTTAACTTCTCAATATTTTGACCCATAAAGCAGAAATCGTAATACCTGCCTCACAGTGTAATGAGGATTAAATAACTCACTTAAAACCCCCTAGTATGCTGCTCATAACAGAAAGTGAACTAAATGGTAGCTGTTATTATGAAAGTAAGTGATCACCATTCTCACGGGATCCAGTCCTCATCACTTGGTCTACTTTGCTTTGGGCAAAGAATAATTTACCTCTCCAGGCATGGTGTGGAAACCTGGGTGGGTCAAAAGACATAGGCCTTCAACACCCTCTTTTCCTGACTCATTTATTTGAATTTACATACCAAGCTTGTCCCCATTCCCTCACCTCTTCTCCTATTTTCTCTCCACGCTAGATTCAGAAACTCTCTCCAGCCTTTCTCTTTTGAACATAAAATTAATCTTTGGAAGAAAAGTAACCTCTTACATATGAGTAGTTTGTCTAACTTTACAAAGCGCCTGTATGCCTTGTCTCATTTTACTCTTATAACATCTTGTAAGATAGTTGAGACCAGTATTAGTGTTCTCATCTATAAAGTAGGAACAGCAGGGCCCAGAGAGGTTGCACAACTTGCTTAAAATCACACAGTGAGACTCTAGCAGAGTCTGGGTGACAGCCCAATCCTTCTCATCCACAGTTCTGTTCAATTTCCACTGAGACATTGCCCCTAGAGCTTATTGCAGTATGTCTATACTTTGCATGGAAACCCTTAAGATAATAGCCTGAAAGTTGTAGGGGACATAATGAGATAACTTGCATTCATTCATGTATTCCCTCAATAAATATTTATTGAGTGCCAACTATGAGCCAACCCCTCTTCTAGGCATGAAACAATGCAGTAAACACAAGAGACAATGATTTCTGTTCTTATGAACTTTACATTTTACTGGAGGAGATGGACAATAAACAAGTAAAATATTTAAGTTCTTGGATATTGATAAGGAGAGAAATGAAGCAGGGAAGAGGGGTGGGAAGTAGGGAATCGTGTCAGGGAGTTTGGTGGGGAGAGGGGTGCTGTAATTTTAGTTGGCAGTGGCCAGGAAGAGGGCTTGAGTAGAGACTGGAGCAGTGAGGGAGTGGTCTTCGAAGTTCCTGGGAGAAGTGAATTCTAGAGAGTAGCAATGGAGCCCAAAGTTCACAGAGCTGGGACTCTTCCTGGAATAACTGCAGAACAACAGGTGAGCGAGTGACTCAGCCGGGAGAGCTGAGTTGAAGAAAGGAATGGGAGACAAAGAGGAATAAGGAGACAGGCAGGGGCAAGACCCAGATTGGGGGCAGAGGCTGGGGGGCTGTGAATCACTATTAGGACTTTGCCTTTGGTGGAGCCACTGCAGGGTTCAGAGCAGTGGAGTGTTAAATGCTGTTAGCAGCTGTTGCATTGAGCATATACTCTAGGGGGATGGGGCAGGGTGGAAGCAGGGAGACAGTGAAGAGCCATTTCAATAATCCAGGTGCAAGAGAGTGCCTTGGGTCATACCCTCGCCCCACACCTATTCCATAACGAACCAAAGTTAACTCGGAGTAGTGTTAATAAAGACAAGGACAAGGAACCTTGTGAATATCCTTTTGGGCCAGTGTTTATCACCTGAGCTTCCAGACTTTTGGAGGTCCTCAGCTGGTTCCTACATTCCAGTACTCCTAAAGGAAAACATGTGGAAGGTCGCTCAGTTTAAACACTGTGTTTCTTTGCCCTGAGCCGAGTTTGCCTCACTGTGGCTTTCAGTGCTGATTAGAAGGCTGAGTCAATACCAAGCCTGTCTTTCAGGTTTTTTTAGTAGGAACATAAATAAGCATTTAACAAATGGGGTTTGTTTTGTGGACCTAATTTTTCAAAGCATGGGGCCCCCTACAGGAAGCACTTAATACATTCATTCCTGATAAAATAGGAAGAACCACTGGGTAGCTGATGGCACTAGATCATATTTCCACTCCTACCCAAGCATCTCTTTTCCTGACTCCTTGGAGGGGCAGCTGAAGGCATGTGCCTGGGTCAGCATAAATGTCTCTCTCCTTCCAGCACATATCCTCTGGGGAGGAGACAGTGTGGTGCAGGGGGAGAGAGCTGCCAGTCAGAACAAGCCACTCTGGACCTCAGTTTCCCCATCTGTGGAATTAAGAGATTGAGCTAAATGATCCCTGCGGTCCACTGCAGCTCTGAGCATCTTTGGTACTGTGGGTTGTCTCTGTCCATGGGGACATGGAGGAGAAAGAATTTCACTTAACATCTTGTCAAGAATCCAGGTAAACAGTCCAGCACTTAATTCTTTTGCACACCTAGAAAATGTGAACATGTATAAATCTTCATTCTTGGCATAAGAAGGAATTTTTTAATACTTCTTACAGGTTAGTCATGTGATGTTTTCCCAGTCTCTGAGTTTAGGAAGATGTTATAAAGCCTGGATATCATGGAATGTGTTTAGAGAGACAATCAAGTCATGCTCCTGATACATATGGGGGTCATAACACTCTACCTCAAGGTCTTGGGTGGACTTAAGTCACAACTCAGCCATAGTTCTTTTATGTTTTTAAGAGCAAAAAATATGTGGAAATATTTTGTTTTGTTTTTTATCAATCTCTGGAGCTCATGTGTTATACTTCAAGGGCCAGCCATACTCTGGGCTTATCGTCTTGGCAGAAACGGCAATTGTTAGAAGGTCAAACAAGGGCCTATTTCCTCCCTGCAGGCCAGACCTTCCATTCCCAGACTGAATTTTATTCTGTTCGTTTAGCCTCAAGGCATTGTTCCCTAATAAAATGCGACACGAAGACTGACAGTTGTTACTCCCAGATTTACTTTGTAAAGACTGTATCAAGATCAACTTCTGGTTAGAAGTGAAGGGACAAGTAGATCCTATGCCTTCAGGCGAGAAGAGCCGTGCTCCTGGGATGAAGAGGATTTAGGTACGAGAGGCTGAAAACTCCAATGTCAAGTGGTCTCTTCTTACCAGCATTTCCCAGGCAGAGTCCCACAAACCAGCACAATCTTTGGAATTCCTTTGTGTGGCTTCAAGAACCCATTCTCCTTAGTTAAGTGAACTCAAATATTTATTGGTATTTACCTAAGCACACATTCTCGACTCTTTTCTCACAGTCTTCTCATTTGTTGAATGATCGACATCCCAGAGTGGAGAACTGTGACTCTGGGAATCTTAGAGGTCACTTAGTCCAACTTTCAACCCCAAATAGAGACTCTCTCTGGTCCACTGAGGGCCACTCTGCTGGCATCCAGTGACAAGGATATCACTGCTTCATTAGCCACTGTGTTTAAATGATGGCTTTTATATATTTAGAAAATTCTTCCTTATTCTGAATCTAATTCTCTCTAAACTTCAACCCGGCACTTGGAGTCCTCCCGAATTACTTTGATTAGTGGACCTCCACGTCTCAATGCAAACATTTTCACCTGGTCACCAAGGTCCTCCCCTTTAGTGTACCTCTTTCTGGCCTAGTCTTATGAAAAAGTCTATGAAGTCTTGTTGACTGCACCCGTGACAAGCCCATGCTGTTTCATAAGGAAAGGAAGGCTGGGGATCCTCAGCTAACGTAAGTACAGAGCAGAACTTAATGCACCTCGGATACTCCATGTGGCATACGACACTCTCCATGGAGATGCTCCCAATGCTTTAATAGGTTCGTTTCCCAGCATTTGATGACTGATCACATTTTCTAATCATGTCTAATATCTTACTTTAAAAAAAAATAGCTCACTTAAAATTAATCCGCAATGAGTATTTTGACACAAAACCCCCAAAGAAATTACATCCTATCCAAATTAACCACAAAATCAGGAGAAATTTTTAAAGGTTCTGTAACAGACTTGACTCCGGAAGGCTACCTGCTATATTTCACCAGGCTCTTCGTGACATCTAGTGGTGAAGTCTGGAACAGAGCTTACAGTACTCTGAAAACTACTGAGAAGGCGGGAAAAAATCTTGTTCATATTTAATATTTGCTCTTTGGACATCTTGTTTTGTGAAACTGTAAACTGAATTCATTTTTCAATCCACTGTAAGGATAGACCGTCTTTTATTTTAGGCATCTTTACTGCCTTATACGTTTTAGGTCCAGGCTGACTTTGAAATCCATCAAGTCTATTTTTTCACAGATAGTAGAGAAATGAACCATCCTCTTTTAGGAAAAAAAAAAGGCATTTTGAATAAGCATAAATAACTATATTTTGATCTGGAACCATACTACAAAAATGTTTTCCATAAATGTATTCATCTTCAAATGTGGTTCTAAAGACTTTAGATTCCTGTGAAATCTGAGTCATTTATAGCTAACCTTGAATGTATTGTCATTCACAATTAGAAGTAGATAAATTTCACAGGCAGAGAAGCTGACAAGTCTTTAAGACTTCACACTTAGTTTTGCAGGAAGAGCTGAAGTTAATTAGAAGTGATTATACATACATTGCATGTTTGTGTGTGTATGTGTGTTGTTGCACACAGACACCACAAAGGCCTTGGGAAGGTTGCATTTTTTTACATTTTAAAAATAAACATAATCTCCTTCCCATGTGTTGCTATAAACCCTGTAAATCTAGGTAGCTCAGCAGGATTGAACAAGGTCATTTCTTGTCAGGACTCCAAGGGGGAGCAGGAAACAGCCCTGCATCAGACGCTGGCGCTCTAATCCCTGCTCAGCACTGGCTCCCCGGGCGTGGGGGACAGGTCATGCCAACCCGACGCACTGGCAGACTGAGGCTTTGATGCCAACACGATGGGAATCCGGACTGTGGCGCTCCTCCCACAGTGCTCCTTGTAAGACAGAAATGTATCCTCACCCTGCTAATAAAGGCAAAATTCCAACGCACTTCTTGGTTCTGGTAAACAAGAAAGTAGTTATGAAAAGATAAATCTAATCACAACCTCAGAGTCAAAGAAGCTTTCCTGATTTGTTCTGGATTATGTTGAATTTAAATACATACATATGTATATATATATATACACACACAGTATAAAATATATATATTAAATTCAAGGGCAATGTCTTTCAGCAGGAAGTTCATGCAGCGTTTCTGGGTGGGCTTGTTGCTGGAGGCCTTGGGCAGAGGTGCCCTTGGGTGGGAGGCCTGGCGTGAGTGCACAAGGCCCAGCCTGGTGCCTGGGTCCACAGGGGCAGGCCTAGAGACTGGGCTCACTGCTGCCTCGGCCTCTGGTGAAGGGCCTGAGACGTGGGCATGTGTGGATGGAGCTGGATCCTGGGCCCACGGGAGCCAGCCAAGTACTGGGAACCACTGGGATTGACCTGCATCTATCTAGATGTGCGGGCCAGTCCAGCACTGGAAGGGGCCTGGATGTTGATGTCAATGGAGCTGGCCTGGTGCTGGGGCGAGCCAGGAGCCTGGGTCTGCAGGAGCAGGTGAACAGTCTAGGTCTCAGGGAGCCAGGCCGGCCCTGTAGGAAGCCTGGGTCGGTGTTAGCCTGCAGCCTGGCTGAGAGCCTGAGCTAGTGAATGGGTGCCTTCCTGGAGCCACGGGAGCCGTCTGGCGCCAGGGTAGACTGGGAGTCTGGGTGTGCGGGAGCCTGCAGGGAGCCACGGGGGCCCCAGAGCTGGCCGGGGCAGGCGGACTTGGCTCCACGCGCTCGCTTCACCCCTCTTTCCGCGCAGGGAGGATGTGTGTCCACACTGCGCTGCCCAGGCTGGCAGAGGAGTGATGGCACTACAGGGATCCCTTTCCTGCCCTCCTCAATGCACCTTTTGTATGTCTGTGCTTCACCTAGGTGCTGTGGGATCCTCACCTGGAACCCTAGGTCTTGGGAAGGTATTTTTGTGTGGATAGTTGTTCAAATTGATGCTTCTGGGAAGGATGAGCGCTAGAAATTCCTATGCCACAGTTTTGTTGATGTCACTCTAGCGCCTATAAAGAACCCTTCCTTACAAGTAACCTAATTTGTTAAATGGATGAAGAATCTTACGCCAAAGACATTTCTTCAATGAAATGACTAATGAGCACATACAAAGATGCTAGATCTCATTAGTCATCAGAGAAATGCAAGTCAAAAACCTCAATGAGATATCACTTCACACGAAAGTTAACCAGAATCAGAGTGATATGATAATAAGTTTGGTGAGGATATGGAGAAACAAGAACCTTCATACAGTACTGGTGGGGATACAAAATGATGCAGCCACTTGGAAAAGAGGATGGAGTTCCTCAAATGGTTAAACATAGAATTATCATATGAGCCAGCAATTCCACTCCTAGGTATAAAATCCAAGAGAAATGAAAATATATTTCTACACCAAAACTTGTATATGAATGTTTATGTTCGGCAGCGCTCTTTATAGTAGCCAAAGATGGAAAGAACCCAAATGTCCACCAGCTAATGAATACATGAATGAGTATGGTATATCCATACTATACAGTGTATTATTCAGTCATAAAAAAGAGTAGGTACTGATACATATGGTTGTACCTTGAAAAGATGCTAAGTGAAGGAAGCCAGTCACAAAGACCACATTCCATTTATATGAAATGTCCAGGATAGGTAAATAATCTATAAAGACAGGAAGTAAATTCGTACTTACATAGAAGTGGGGGTAAAAGAGAGATAGGAGGTTGACAGCTAAAGGGAATGGGGTTGCTTCTTGAAGTGATGAAAATGTTCTAAAATTGACTGTGATAATGGCCACATAACTCTGTAACTGTATTAAAAACCATCAAAGTGTACACTTTAAATGAGTGAATTCTATATGTGATTTATATCTCAAGGCTGTTTTTTTAAAGTATCTCTAATCACCTATTCTAATCAATTCTAAGTAATATGTATCTTTCTTATTTGAATATTTTTTGTAATATTTTTAAATCTTATTTTTCATGAACATACAGCTTTATAAACCTAAACGATAGTTAAAATATAGCTGGTATAGAGGGACCTAGCTTTAGACTAAAATTATTTTTTACCATGGACTAAATCTCAGGCACAGTTTATAAATAAAATTGCTTTTATTTGAAACTTCTACTTTCTATTATGACACCCTAGGTAATTCGGACTAGCCACCCCACTTGACAATTAAAATTATAGACGAAATTTTTTATTATTCTTGAAAGCATCAAAGAGGTTGGCCCAAATCAACAAAGCCAATTTGTCTTGAGGGTGTTTACCAATCCAAGGGAAGAAACAATGTAACTTGAGTTGCATTTTTTGCACTGTCCTGAGGAAGTAGCTATGAAGCTTGGAGCATATCACGGATAGGAACTATGAGAAACTATCCCCAGAATGGTCCACAAAACAAATGGTTCTTGGGGTTGGAGGGGAAGGAGGGCATGAAATAGAAGTAAACCTACCCTAGCCAAAAGAAAGCCAATATAGTACATTAAAAACAAACTAAACTAAGGCAAAAAGCATTATTAGAGATTAAATTCACTTCTTAAAAATAAAGGTTAAACTTACTAGGAAGATAGAGCAGTTATAAATCTATATGCATCTAATAATTATCAAAACTAGAAATTAAAAACTGACAGAACTTCAAGAAACAAACTCGTAAGATTGATCTAAGAGACATAAACTATATCCAACAAATACATATTCTTTTCAAGCATATTTTTAAAACCTGCATTTACAAAACATTGACGCAAAATGTATTATAATTAATCATATTATATTAATATAAATTAATTATATTATATAGCTGTAAAATGTATGTATTATAATACATACATAGGGCTACAAGTCAAGCTTCAACAGATTTCAACAGTTAACTCATATAGAGTATGTTTTTTGAATCGAAAACAACCATATCTAGAAAATCTCCATTTATTTGGAAATTAATAAATATACTTCTAAATAGCTCATAGGTCAAAGAAAAACTTACAAAAATTTTGGTCTAGACAACAACAGAAATTGTGGGATGCAGTTAAACCAGTTCTTAGAAATATATAGCCTTAAAGCATGTATTTTTTTAAAAAGGTGAAAATTAATAAGGCAGGTCTCCCCTACAAGTAGAAAAAAAGGTAAATACAATCTGTAAGAAACCACGAAGATAAAGACATAATATAATAAACCAGAAAAACACAAAATACAGTTTCAATAAAATCAAAGTGTTTCATTAAAACATGTAATAAAACTGATAAATTGTTTGGCGTGGGTGAAATAGGTGAAAGGGATAAAGAGGCAGAAAATATCAACCATAACATAAATTTGTCACAAAGATGAAAGTACAACATAGAGAATTTAGTCAATAATTCTGTAACATCATTCTATGTTGACAGATAACAACTACACTAGTTGGGGTCAGCATTTAATAACGTAGATAACTGTCAAATCACTATGTTGTATAATTGAAACCAATATAATATTGTATATCAACTTTACTTCAATTAAAAAAAGAAAGAGGTATCAGTAGAATGGAGAGTGGACTAAAGCTTGTTGAGGGTCACTGAATGACCTTAACAAGAAGCCCAGGAGGAGCAACCCACAGAAGTAAACTCACGCTTCTAGACGCTTGTACAGAGCTATAGTTGTTAGGCCTGTTAAGAGAATATGAGTGAGAGCAATGGTTTGGAATTTCGATGCAATACAACTCAGAATAGAGAGTATCCATTATAAGGTAGGAACTACAATAAATAAAAATTTTTAGTGAGATTGATAAAGAACAAAAACAAGTGAATGAAAAAAATAAATTTTGGTATATATACAATACAATACTACTCAGCATTAAAAATGAATTATGAATCTGTATAACAAGGATTAATCTAATTATGTTGGAAAAAAAGTCAGAAAAAAAGAGGCCATACACTATAATTTTCTTTACATGAAATTCCAAAAAATTCAAACTAATCTATAGTGACAGAAAGTTGATCAGTGGATGGCTGAGGGGGAAGGTAGCAGGGGTTATGAAGGGCCCAAAGAAAATATTGTGTGTGATGGGTATGTTCACTCTCTTTATCGTGGCCATGGTTTCACAAGTGTATACAAATGCTACATAATTACACTATGTATAAGTTATTGTGTGTCAATTATATCTAAAGTTATATTAAAGACCATTACAAAGAATAAAAACGAATAAAAATAAGCAAGTCCATAAAAACAAAGTTTTCAAATAATTGAATCATCAGACACAAACTATAATATATTTAGACTTCTTTATCTATAAGACTTCAAAGACTCCAGCTCTATGATGGAGTAATTTGTGACAAACCAATGCTCCCATGAAACAACTAGAAAACCAGATAAAATGTGATTGCATCCATGTTGGAGAGCTCTTGAGCAACCAAGACTTGAGGGGCTAAGATCACAGAGGGAGGAACTATTGAAAGGTGAGTCCACATTCTGCAGTCACATTTACTCTTGCTGCACAAGGCTGGAAGTCTGCAAAGGTCACAGTCAAAAGGCTGGGGAGCAGAGAAACCAAAATGGCTTTTGGCCATCTCTGAGAATTAGACAGACAAAAATTGGAGATTTGAAGTTCCAGTATCCCAGAATTGAAGGGAGGAATAAAGCACAGATCTTGAACTATAGCTGATGCTTCCCTTAAAACATTTGCCAAATTATGAAGCTGCATGGGACTAGAGCTAACAAACTGAGAAACTCTGAAAACAGAGTGTTTTTATCAGTCTCATGGTATTAAGGAGGTAAGAATTAAAGTTCAAATATTCAGGGGTGTGGGTTGGAGGGAGGGATCAGTAAATACATTAGGTTACCGGTACTCAGTTTATTGGATAATCTGCCCCACTATGTCTGCCTAGCACAGGAAATTGTAAACTCACTCTGAAGGAAAACAGTACCATCCAGAGCCTTTACTAACTGTTCATGCACAGTATCTAGCATGCAATAGATGTTTAACAAACATTAATAAAATATTATCAGATATGTTAAGTGTTAGGAACAAATGACTCAAATCTAAAAGAAAACAGACAATGGAAACAAAACTCGTGATTCATATGTTGGAACTAGTAGAAAAGGACTACAAAATAAATATAATTGCTATGTTAAAGAAAAAAAATGGAAAAGTTTTAACACAAGATGAAAAAAAAATGGAGAGTATCACCAGAGATTAAGAATCTTTTGATCCAATAGAAATTCTAAGAACTGAACATATAAATACTGAAATTAATAACTTGATAGATAGGCTTAACAGAAGATTAGAACACCAGCAGAAAGGATAAGATGTGTTAATAGAAAATAAGAAGACTGTAATGGAGCAAGTAAAAAGAGAAAACACAGAAGAAATGCTAAGGCACAGTGAAAAGGCCTGCTATGCATGTAACTGGAATTCAAGAAGCAAGGAGAGAGAAGTTGGAACAGAAGCAATATTTGGAGGGATAATGGCAAATAATTTTCACAACCATTAAAAGATATTACATATAATTTGTAATACTATATCATGGGGTTTATAACTTGTAAATATATGTGACAACACTACCACAAATGATGGAGGTTAAATAGAACTAGATATTGTACTTCAAGTTTCCAATAGTTTATGTGAAGTAGCATATATATTAAATCTTATACATAAAGCATTCCTTAGTGTAGCCACTAAAGTAAAAGAAATTTAAATGAAATTACAAAACTTCTGATTAACACAAAAGGAAGCAGGTAAAAATGAGCAGAAAACTAAACACAGATGGGACAACTAGATAGCAAATAACAAAATTTTATTTGTTATTTGTACACCTAAATAAATCATCAATCATTCATCTAAATGTAAATAGAATAATTCCAATTAGAAGGCAGAGACCGTAAGGGTTGATTTAAAAAGAGATCCAACTTTTTGTAAATGCTTTCTACAAGAGATGTATTTTTAAATACAAAGACACAGATATATTAAAAGTTAAAAAGTTGAAAAAACTATGCTATGCAAACAATCAGATGGAAAGCAAGAGTGACTATGTTAGCTTCAAACAAAATAAATATACCTCAAGTCAGGGAACATTACCAGAGATAAACAGACATTTATGATTAAAGGGTCAATTCATCAGAAAGACATAATATATATGTGCTTAAGTCAAACAAATAAGATATCTGGAAAATCTCCAAATATTTGTCTAAGTTACTCTAAATGAATCAAAGTATAAATTATAAGAGAGCTTTAAAATACTTTGAATTGAGCAACAGTTAAAAACAACACATCAAAAATTTTGGTATTTACCTGAAGCATAGCTCAGCAGGAAGTTCATAATTTTAAATGCTTATATTAGAAAAGAAGAAAAGTATCTATTATAATCAGTTTTTATTTTAATAAGATGGGAAAAGTAAACAGATTCAGTAGAAATATGAAAATAATAGAGAAGTATATAAATTAATCAAATAGAAAAAAATAACAAAGCCAGAAGTTCATTCTTGATAAGACTAATAAAATTTGTAACTCCTTTTTGCAAGACTGATTCACAAACAAAGAGAGAAAAAGTTACCAATAATAGAAATGAAAAAGGACTAGACAGATCTTTCAGACATTAAAGGATAACAAGGGCATATTATGAAACACTTTATGCTAATAAATTTGGCAACTTAAAATGAAAGATAAATTCCTTGGAAAATAAAATTTAGCAAGTGGACACAGGTGATATAGAAAATAACTCTTACAGTAGGTTTAATAACTCTAATAACTAATTAAATCTATCAAATATGTCAAATAAGTATTTGAAAATCTTCCCACCAAAAATCTGGTGACTTCTATCAGACATTTAAAGAATAACCAGCATAACCCTGATATCAAAACCTGGCAAAGAAATTACAATGTAAGAATATAGAACCATATCCTTTAAGTACAGACACAAAAAATCCTTAGCAAGCTAACTTAGCTTATTTAATCTAGCAACATATAAAGATGATACATCAAAACCAAGTGAAGGTAATCCAAGGAAAGCAAGGTTGATTTAACATTTGAAAATCTACTTGTATTATTTACCATATTAACAGAATAAAGAAGGAAATATACATAATCATCTCAACAGATGCAGAAAAAGTGCTCAGCAAAATTTATCTATTCATGATTTTTTTTAACTTAAGCAAATTTGAAATAGAAAATAACTGTCAATTTGATAGAGGACAGCTTTCAAAAATCTACAGCTAACTTTAATAGTGAACACTAAAAGCTATCTGCCTAAAATCAAGAACAAAGCAAGGATGTTTACTCTCACTACTTCTATTCAACATTGTACTGGAATTCCCAGACAATGTAGTAAGGCAAGAAAAATAAATAGAAGGTACAAAGTCTAGAAAATATTTGCGTATGTTCACATAAAAAATTGTATGTTATTTAAAAAATCACTGGAACTAGAGTTCATGAAGGTGACAGACTGCAATGTCAATGAACAAAAATTAACTGCATTACTATATACAAGCAGCAAACAACTGAATCAAATGTTTTTTCAAATTCCATTTGTAATAATGTCAACAAACATTCAATAGCTAGGGGTAAATCTCATCAAAGAAGGTCCTCCATATTGAAAAGTATAAAATATTGCCTTGAGAAATTAAAGATCTAAGTAAGTGGAGATTGTGTGTATACACATACATATATATACATATACACGTTATATGTATATAATGTTCATAAATTGGAAGGTTTAATATTGATGTCATATTCAAGGCAATCCAACCAAAAAGTGTTTTTTTTAAGAAAAAGACCTAGAATAATGAAAAAAATCTTAAGAAGAAAGTTGGAGGAATTATACTACCTAACTTCAAGACACACTACAAAGCTGAAGTAATTAAGAGTGTCCTAGTCACGTCACATAACATCAGACAAGTGGATCTATGGAACAGAATGAGTCCCGAAGTAGGCTTATACAGTTATTTCCAACAAACTTGAAGAACTTTTATGTCCATAAAAACAGCTAATTCCTGAAGTAGCATTCATATATTAAAGAAATTTCTGATAACAATCACATTAGGGCACTCTGAAAAGTATGAAGACTAAAGTTTTCAGCATTTCCCAAATTCAATGGATTCCGTATTTGGTCAGCAAAAAAGCAACAAAGCTTCTTCTCATAAATTGTAGATTAAGAATTTTTAAATTCCAGCAAAATTTTAAAAGTAAATGTGAACACTAAAATACCTTCCCCTTGTAGTTGCTAGGCTCAATCAAAAAATCAGCTGAAGTGATACCTATTCACTTCACCTTTTAATGGACACCTATTTACTTCTGCACAAGCCTATCCCAGGGGTTGTAGTTGGTCTATGCACTTACCCCCCGTCTCCCTGCCAGTCCTTTTTTGAGTTAAATTCCCATTTTTTAAAGCTTAGGTCACCTGCAGTTAAGGCTAAGCAAGCAAAAGCATTCCGAATGCTGTCAATGTGTTGACTCTGAGAGAATTGTGGCCAGAGAATTGAAACTGCACCAGTTTTACTACCTTTGGTCACAGGGAGATTATAGGGTTCTAGTGAAAAATTCCCTATTACACAAAAACACAGACGAACAGGTTTTAACAATGTATGGATTCAATACTACCCTATAAAATTACAAATATTATTACTAAGGGACCTAAGTAATGCACTCAGGACTCTGACAGAGTTAGCTTTGTGAAATCAGGAACTTTTAAGAGAATAAAAGCAGTCATGAAAGAATGTTCGAGATTGAAGGATGGGACAAATATATAATTACAAGCAAAATACAGGGAAAAAGCGCATGATTACATGGAAAGACTAAAACCTTTAACAGCTTCAAAACAATGTTTCATATTCTCTTATGAAATGTTGCCATCAGTCTCCACGTCTTGCTGTCATGGAAAACTGTTCAATGGTAGGCTATGAAAACTTCTACATTTGTCAGGATTTCAGAATCATTGATGATGCCCTCTTCAACCAAAAGATTATTCATGACTATGATTCTAATAACTAAGCACTACAAAGATTGTTTTCACAACTTAATGGATTGACAGTTGGATTTTCCCTAATTTCGGCATTTCTCCCGTTTGATAATGACTACTCTCTTTAATTCATTTTATCAGTTCATCCTTTTGCCCTCTACATTCCTGTGTAATACTCTGATTTCTATGCTCTTCTTTTGCTAATTCCATTATATTTATTAGTATTTGCTCTATTATATTTCCCTAGAACTTGCTCATTTTCCTTCTTCCCCTTTGTATCTCTCTAGATGCTCCCATTCATACACCTATTTCAACTTTCATCACCTAAGTGAGGGAGATGACAAAGAGACAAAGATGGAGGACAGGTTTCAACTCACATATCCACTCCCAAAGATTGTTAAGTAAGTGGTTACCTCCAACAGGAGATTATGGGACAACTTGGCTAAAATGGATCACAACGGCCTGCCATGGGCACAAGAGTGTGGTAGCCTGTGCTACTCTTCCTTTCAGCCTTATGCCGCTTACACAAGACTTGGTACTGAAATGCCTTTGTTTCTGTTATGAACAGGGTATTTCATTACTGCTTCAAATCAGATAATGCATGCTGGTGTGAAACAGAAAATTAGCAAAATCAAGGGCAAAGTCTTATGGGATGTTGTTTTTGCTAGATCTGACAAAACAAACAATAAACCTAGTATTCGTTTTCTAGAAAATCCTATCTAATGGATGGTTTTGGTTAAAATAACTAGGGTTACAATTTGCAAATGTTCTTCTTATTAATCTGGAAATTTTAGTATATTTCTTATTCATCTGGAAAATTCAGTATTATATATGTAAATATATATGTGTGTATGTATACATACACACACACAGATTTAGGAGAAAACATCAGCATTTTGGCTTGGTAATTTAAAAAATATCAACTATGCATGTTTATTTGTAAAACTTCCCCATAGTGAAACATGTTACACTTACCTATAAGCATTTTTTCATTATTTACAGTTTGAATTATTATGGAATTTTTGCATAAGTCAACCAGTTGAGTTATAGAAAAGTCACATAAACAATATAAATCTGATGAAAATCCTTTACAAATATGAAATTACTTTTGCTGAATTTTCAAATTATAAGTATAAATAGGATGAGGCCAGCAATACTTAAGATGAGGCACTTTACCAATTACCCAAAAAGGTCAGTGTAAAACAAAACTCCTGATACTAGTCTTACCCTTAATTTCAGATGTGATTAATCTGAAACGGTCTATATTAAGAAGTGTTACAAACTTTTATTTCTTGCCCTTCTGCCTCCACTTGACCCAAGGCAACATAACTGTGGAATACATAAGATACACAGACATCACCACACACCAATTACTGTGCTCACATACAAAGGAACGAATAAACAATTATCTAATGACATTGTGGTTTCAGAAAAGTGACTATTTTAACACAAAAACTTCTGCATAATTCTCTTGTAAATGTGTATAAATACATTGGCCTTCTAAAGGCAAAACACTATTCTCAACCATATTCCTAGACCAAAATGCCCTCAAATGTTATTATTTATCAAGATGAATATAGTCTTATGTACTGTTCAAACACTGACTTTTTAATTCTCAGAGAAATTTAGAAATGAAGTTTACCAGTACTTGCCAAATTAGTTTTAAGATTTTAAAAAGTAATCATGAACAGATGTTTTGTTTTGCCAGCCTTTTGTGAAAGACCTTTTAAACATACACATTTGGCCATTTCATTTTCAACCTTAAATCATGTTCTCTGTATATTTACACTGCATTTTTTAGCAGTTAAGATGATAAATACTTCATTAGAAGACATTAATTCCTGTTGCTTCATGAATTCATAGTACTGTATTTTTCCCTACTGTCAGATGTCAACATACCTCTCTATCAGTAAATGGCTGACGCAAAATTTTTAAGTTTATCCAGAAGGGATTAAAATCTGTGGTCCCATTAACTAACAGCTCTAGGTAAGAACAATTAAATCTCATTAAACGTGCATATTTATAGTAGTTTATAATTTGAGCAATTTTTATAGCCCAGATAACCCACATATTGTGCAATAAACTTATGAGTTAGTACTCATTTGAACTTGGCTGGCTGTTCTAAGTCCATGTATCAAAGTCATTTGCTTTATATGTGTGTGTGCATATGAGTGTACATTCACTGCTTAATTCCCTAAAACAGTTTTACTCTTCTAAAGAAACTGGCTTTTGAATCAATATGCTTCCAGACACTTTTGAATTTCTTTGAAAATTAAAAGTTGGCCAATTTTCAGATAAATGAAAAGAAAAAATACTTATTTGGACTGACAAAAATTAAGCTTGGCAAAAGTAGTGATTTTTATTTACAATTTCATGTATCAAGATTACAATAAAAACACTAGTGATACCATCCGAACAAAAGCAATGATTTATTGATAATGGCAATGCATGGAATATCGACAGTCTCTGATGAGAATCAAGCAATTATCCAGGAGCTGTAGATCTGATTGAAACATGGTCTTCCAGTGCCTTTTGTACCTTAGTGGCTTTCTCCTTTTTTGCCAACAACCTAGAAAAACAAAAATAACTTTATACATACATCTTACTGAGAATGTGTTATTTACAAAATAATATAGCTAATTAGTAATCATCTTTAAAACCTAGTATTAATTTTTATCCCTGCATTTTTTTTTTGGCATGCAGTGTATTTTCATTGTTGAAGCAAACTGTGACCCTCCCTCCCTTCCCAGCCTCAAGAAATTAAAAAAATAAAAACACACACATGCAGGCTATTTTTGGTTTTCCACACTGTTTAAAGAAAAAGTAATGCTATTTTTCAAAACAAGGTTGACAGTTTAGAGAAGTTAATAAAAAGATGATGCTATACGAGTGAAACATATTTGGCATACTATTTTTAGGTAATTAGAAATCAAGTGTCGATCACAAAATAATCTAGAATTAAAAGAATATGCTAAACTTGTCTTCATGCCCAAGATGACAGGTTTCTAGACTTTTCTCTCAATATGTAGACATGCAATGAAAACATTAAAAATGACTAATTCTGCCTAGTTTCTATTTTTAAAAAACTTTGGTTGCTACAAATGTACTATAAAAAAATGTAAAGAATAAATCTTGTTTCTGACAATGATTAGAAAAATTCTCTGTTGGAGGGTGTTCAAAATGTCCTAGTTGCTATTAATGTGGTAGGAAAAAAACTTAAAGATTAAACTTGACTTCTACCAAAGTTTTAGAAAACAAATTCCATGGGAGGGTTCCAAAACTATGTTCTAAGCAAATAATTTACTTCAAACTTAGAGTTTATCATTAGATAATGTATTCTCATAGCAGAAATGCCTCCAAAGAAATCTGTTTGCAAACTATTATATATTTGTATGTAAAAAGGTTTTTATGTACATTTGTATAGATGCAGTTTCATATTTTAAATTGATTCTGTTCCAGAATGGTAGTGTCTGAACCAAGCAAAACTCAAAAGTCTTCAGTACATGTCTGGTATACAACGGAACATGGCTAGGTTAATATAATTCATGACAAAGATTATTAAAACCCTTCCGAATCAAATGATGATAGAAATGCTGTTTTCCCCACCTTAAAGAAAATCACTTTTATTATCTTAAAAGATCTCTCTAATCCAAGGAAAACATTTGTTAGAAAGTCCAAAAGCAAAAAAGATGCCAGAAAGAGTCTCATAAAAGAGTACATGGGTAAGAGTAAGAAATTCAGGTTTTAAGACCCAAGAGAAGCCTTCTTAAAAAAAAGGGGAGATGGCACTATTTGTATCACAAATGAATTTAAGCAGATAAGCACGGAAAGCATTACTGATTATATCACTTGGGAACACACAAAACACACAGCTATTAGATTAAACAAAACAACTAATATTAAAATTTTTAATTTTAGCAGATGTGATACAGTAGAAGACACAAATCTGCATACTGTTTCACAGGTTGATAACTCTCAACTTGCCAATGTGTATTCTCTGTAAAAAAGAAGAGATTCAGCATTCCAACTGGATTTTCTCACCCCAAATGTAGAGCTGTTTTATTCATTTTTATGTCTTTATATTATACCTCAGAGAAACAAAAATCTAGGTACATCAAAATTAGGTGTCAAAAACATTTGTTCAGTAAAGAGTCCATTGATCTTCTGTTATTATTTTAACCCAGTCTTAACATTCAGTCCTTAAGTCTTTCAACTGGCCTTGAGCTCAGCTGGGTAGGCAAAGCAGAGGACACATACACAATTAATCAGCAAAAAGACATTTGGGCTACAGCTCCAATGAGAAAACTCACATCTCTCAACTACAGCTTCATCAATATATGATACTAGTACTAGTGTAAAAGAACTTAAACTTTCATATTGACTTCCAAAACAATTCTATAGTCCTAAAAAATAATATTTAGACTTTAGATTGGATTAAAACACCATCCAACGATGAGTTAAATATAAACGCATTTACAGCAGTGCATGTTTTACTGCATTATTTCTCAAAATATAGTACAAAACTAAATGAGACAAGAGAAAGTAAAAAAACAAAAGTAGGGAGAGCAACACAGTATGGTAATGAAATTAAAGCACTTAGTTGCAAGCCCAAAATAAAAACCAAAAGGCCAACTGAAAAACATACTAGAACAAGATATGAAGAAAGAGATGGTTGAGGAAATGTAGGTACAAGAAGGCTGATCCAGATGATGGGAGCTGTAGAAATCTTGCACGAACAATGGCGAAAACATGGGAAGGGTGAGAGCAGATAGGTGCTAGGTGAGCAGAGAAGCAAGGAGGGGAGTAGAGTGAAATAAGGTCAATCTTTATATTACTTCATTTTTTAAAATCTTCTGTTTTTAGTTCATTTGAGTTGGATTAAAAAAGCTGAAAAATAAACAGACAGAAATGTTACAAAAATAGCTGATACGGTGAATGGCCAGTTTAGAAAAATCTCTTATTACAGTGGTAGAATACCATCTCTGCTTTTCACATGCACCTCATTCCCTTAGAAGCAGAAGCCCCCTAAATTTTGCTCACTTTTGTACCCTTATATTTTATTACTTTTGTATTAAAATAAAGCAGTCCATGTAAAGAGCATATTACGGCAAAGAAAACATCTACTTCCAATTAAGACAGCAAGCTTTTCATGCTGAAGCACAAAGAATCCATTTACAACAACAAATAGCCGAAGTGTGTATTATAATTTGTGCACAATGCCTATAGTGGTCAAAAACAGACAAGTGAAAGGTGTGTTCTAGTCTCCCAAATCTTTAGTATAACCTTATCAAGTTTTGATAGCATGCAAAGTGGTCTAAGATTTCTGTTCACATCTAAGACTCAGCATTACTTCAGCTTCTATCATCTTAGTGATAAGAGATGGTCAAATGACATTGTCAAAACTAAAATTATCTAGAAACAATTCACATTATGTACAAAGATAAACTGAAAATGCTAATTAATTCTATTTTATCATTCATTAAACTTTATATAGCTCTCTTCACTACACGAACAGGTATCAAAAGTGCCTCTGTGCTAGTAACTGCATGCCAAATCTATTTTGAAATTTTAAATTCGAATTATTATGTGTAATCCATTAAAATCCAGACTGACTAAATATGAAAGGTGAAAGAAGTGCCACACTTGACCTGTTCTTGAATGACTCTTGCACCTTCCCACTTTCATGACCAAGTTCCTATTTTCCATTCTATCTAGAGTGCCCACTGCTATCTTTTCCTCTACCCATTTGCACTCCCAAAGTTTAGTTCAAGGCCCTCTTCCTGTACAAAATGCTCATGCTTTCCCAGCCATTTTAGGGAGAAGGAAATATCATTGGGCTGGGAATGTATAAGAATACCCTGGAGGAAAAGCCTTCAAGTGTTAACTTTCCAATTTTTCTTGTGCATTATCCTTTAAAAATATAAACTTGGTTTAGACAAGAATTATGATTGTACCATTCCATTTCCTTTACTAAAGACCAAATTCATTTACAATTTTTAACAAATGATTCTACCTATACGAGGACCAAATTGGCCAATTTCAATCAGACATAAGTTAATTTTTATTTCAATTTTTGTAAATTAAAGCTGATGACTTAGCACAGTATTAAAAAACAGTGGAATATTAGCTTATTTTTGAGGAATAACCCTACTGGACAATGAATGAAACAAACAGAACAAATCTCATTCACAAACTATCCAAAGGAAGTGTAATATATTAATATATACAAGATCTTTTAACCAATTAAAATTCATCAAACATTAAAAGCAAGAGACTAAGAAGTCCAGAATACCAAAAATGGAGTCCATTACAGTATTAAATTATTCTGGCAGTAGTTCTCAGTGTGGTCTAGGCTAGGGATCCCTGAGGCCCTTTCAAGGGAGTCTTTTAAGGTCTAAACTATTTTCATAATAATGCTAAATTGTTATTTGCCTTTTTGATTCTGTTGTCTCACAAGCATACAATGGAGTTTTCCAGAAGCTACATTACCTGTGATAGCAAAACTGACTGAATACAAAAGCAGATGAGAGAATGAGGGGATTCTATTAAGCTAGAAAGTAAACAAATCTGTAAAAGTATAGAACAATGCTCCTTACTAAATTGATTTTTGTTTTGGAAAATATGGATTTTAATTTAAAAATATTATTTGTGTTGACATAGAATGAGTTTATTTTTGTAAATATTTGTTAAATTTCTCAGTTTCAATTTCTTAAATGGTAAATATTAAATAAATATAGCCTACATAAACTTAAAAGCTCTTTTTGGTCCTCAGTAATATGAATGCAAAAGAGTCCTGAGACCAAAAAATTTAAAAACTATTGCTCTACAGTAATTTTAAGTAAGGTAAAAGGTACTTAAACACACAAATCCTCTAAAACAAGAAAAGTCTAGCACTTTTGCTATTCTACAGACAGTCCAAAAAAAGGTATTTAGTAGTCAAGGAGAGAGAAAAACAAGACTACAAGGGGTGGAAAAGAGGATGTTAGAGGTGGAGACAGATTCTTAGATGGACAATTATCAATGCATATAAGAAAAAGGTAATTGATCAGCAGGCTGGTAAGAAGATAGACAAGATAGAGTAGTAGTTACTCAGAAAACAAATACAGAAATAAAATACCATAAGCTGAGGTGAGAACCAAGAAACTAGAGCCAAATTAATGGTACCAGGAAATATGAATAGATAATAGATCTTATGACAGAATTAAGCTAAAAACAAACTATGCATGACACAGTTAAAGCCAAATCCAATTCCATTTAATTCACACAGGCAAAGTAACAAGTAGGCAGCCAAAATATCTTTGATGCTCACACATTTTCCCAGTACAGCATATTTCATATTATAAAAATGTAGATGTTTAATCTCTGCTTCTTCTGACCTGTCATTATACATATGTCAAACATTTGACATGACAGATCTAAGTATGTAATTGTTTCTACAGCTCCCAAAATTTAATTATGCTGTGAGGCGGGAGATAGTATTTGAAAAATGACCAGTTAAAATATCTGTTGTTAAGGTTAATTCTGTAAAAACAGCATACAATTTTTTATAAGCACATACACTATTATGTAATTTTATGAATTTTTCTGCAATTGAATTAAAATTAGATCTGTAGATACTATCAAAAAGATTAAGAGTTTTTAGGATGTTCCATGGCTCCAATTCTCCAAACAGGACTCTAAATTGTTAAGCTGGTGCCTCTCCCTTCAAGCCCTGGCAACTCTAGGGGAACTCTCTTATAATCAGCTCAAGTTCCAGACTGCCTGCCAAGGGCAGCCATCAGAAACAGTGATACCTACTTCCGTGCTGCTGCTGAACCCTTAATCTAGTATAGCAACCGAGTTCTGTATTGTAAAGCTCTTGGTGGCACTTCTATGATCTGTACTTGTATATTTTAAGAGCCACCCTAAGTGCTCCTAATTAGAAGTAGTTCCATGAATGTACAAAATGTTCCCATTCCTAAAGTTCCAATGTACCTTTTAAATTCTTTACAACCCTTAGGATTCTGTCCTCAAAAAATAAACAAAAAAACATACATATATATAATCTGCCTGTTTATTGAAAATTTATTTCCTTAAATGCATTCTTTAAGCAAAAATATTGTTTGAATGTATCTCATGTGCAATAAAACTGAGTCCATTCTTTTTGGTTAAAATTACTTGACATTTTAAGTATGTTTTAATCAGAAACAATGATAATCAAAATCTTAATATCAGCAAAGTTATTAGCAAAATTTCACTAATAATGACTTAACTCCCATGTTTTCAATTATTCCTAACTACTTTCCATAACTCATTATTTTTACTCTTTTACTTGGATGCCATTCATTAACAAACACCCTATCAGCAGAACTTATTTTTATTAGAGATTTCTTTTAGTTAGATATCTAAAAATGTGGTTAGTAGAACTTACTGTTCTATAGTTTAACTTTATAAAATTTCATGACATGATTTTGATACTTATGAAATTATTTTTAATTATATTTTTACTTTCCCTAAATATCATTTAAATAGACTTACTCGTTTGAAGTCATTCATATTTGTTGCCTGGACTGGAGTACCAATAAACGTAAAATAAGAAATTCTTGTTGTTTCTTCTTCACCTTGATTGGACTGAACAAATATCTACCAAAAAAAATTGTTTTATATTAACGATTACAGTCCTCTTTTTATAAACATGCTTTAATTTTAGCTGATTTCCTTAGATTAATTTTTAAAAACTTTCCATTCTTTGTAAAGATTAATCCAAATTATACGTAGATTAGTAATCCTATAGTACTATTAATTCCACTGTTTGCCCTGCTAGTTTCAGCTTCTCCAGGGATGTCAAGTCACGATATCCACATATACAAGTTCCTAATAATTTACTGTGCTCAGTAAATTATGGTGTGGAGGGATCATAATTAAATTCTTTAAGAGAATGCTGAAAGAGTAAATTCATAATTACAATGGACAGACTGCTGTTGAAATTTTAATGAATGATAATTTTTCACTGAAAAAAATCTCTGCAAGTCTTTCTTATATTTATTCATTCAATGTCCTAAAATATTAAAAGAAAAAATGGCATTAGAAATCAGCTCCTAAAACTATACCATGCTGTGCATATTTTGTTAAGCTTGATTCTTTATACTTTCTATTTAAAAACCTCCCTCAAGAGAAAAAAAAAAAACTTCCCTTAGCATGTTAGGAGACAGCTTTACTCATAGATCCTTCTTCAAAGAAAAACTGGATTTTTTTTTGCACCATTGTTAAAAAGATAATAGTGTAGCCTACTCAAGAATATTTCCTCTCTTGATTTGGACAACATACTTCTTTCATTCTCAGATGACATTCATTAGTCAGTGTTTACTGATTTTATAAGCAACTACAGATTCATCTCAAATTGAGCTTATCTATTTATAAAAACCCAAGTCTATAATAAGTAGAATATTAAATCAGTTATTTATTTGCTCTTTGAACCTCAACAAAACAGTTTGTATTTACTGCTTTTAAAATTCATGTTTACTTTGATTAGACTTTTTGATCAAAACTGTCATTTTGATATCAATTTTATCACCAAAAAAAGTGACAGGCATGTTTTGTGTTGATTGAAGTCACTGACTAAAGTTTTGACTGACCTGGGACAAAGAACACAATACAATAAAGACTTGAGCCTATCACAAGGTAACTATGTTCAGTGATCTACAATGACAGAGATTATCAGGATCTCTGGGCTGAAAGGACTTTTTGTCCAATAAACAAATGCCTTCCTGCCATAACTAAATAAAGCAACTGGTATTATAACTGTTTAAGTTACAAAAAAGAGTAAAGTCAGGAAAATATTTGATAACCAGTGTCCTAGCTTAATATTATCATTTTCTTCAATTTCATTTGGATAGAATTTTTTCAAAAACTTATTTGCAAGTCCTTATCTTTCTAAGTATATCTGTCAAATTCCATTGAAAATATCTTAAAATTAGCACATCCTAGAATTATTCAATTAAAATAAAGAAATCACATTAGTTTGGTAGTAACCTGTTCTCACTTTGTGCTGATTCCCACTTTTCTCTAGGTATTTTACTATTCTATTCTAACCCTCCTATACCTTCCTCTGAAGGACTGGGCCAGAGAGGGGGGTGGGGTTTGTAGAACATGTGCTGGGGTTTCAATATTAAAATTCACAAAAGCAATTAATAACTGCTAAGAACCAGCTGACTTCTTAATGTAAATTAAAATAACATAAAATTATCTTTTTAAGAAGATAATTAAGATCATTTTAAGAAGTCATTTTTACTGAGATCATGACCACTACACAATTAATACTCTATACTCTAGAAAGGTAAAATGGATTTTACAAATGTATCATCACTCACCACCAAGTACGAAGAATAATGCATGAATATCTTCAGTTAAGTATAAATGTTCTAGAACAAACTCAAAAGATGCCAAATACATATAAAACAGGTAAACTGACAAATCCAAAAATTCAAAAAAATTAACCTGTCCTTCTCTGGAGCACAGAGATAAATTAAAAATTGGAAAATTTAATTAGCTCTTTATACATTTTCCTCATTTCAAACCAAGTGGACATTCAAACCAAAGTGAACTACTTTAAAGGATCATTTTAAATCACCTAGAATTCTGAAAAGAGCATGAATTCTTACCCATAAACCCATTAAATATATCTAAATCAAATGCTACTCACAGTTACACTGTTAACATTCTGAAATTTAACATAACGAAGTGGAACAATGCCATCTTCTTTAATATCATCCTCTGTTAGTTCCAGAGCTTGAGTTGGCTCACTTCTTTCTGCTTCTTCAAAATCCATAGATCGGGGCAGATTGATAAAAATTTTTACATATTTAGGTCCCTGACCTATAAAATGATAGGAAAAAATTAAATGCTAAAACCAAGCATACAGTACTTTCTTCCCTTTATCGTTAGTCCACACTATAACAGACACACATATACACATACCTACCCTGTATCTTTAGGAATTGTAAGAAAGTCTCATTATTTTCATAACCATTTTTTATTTCCAATAGACATTTGCTGGTATATTCGTGGCCTGTCAGCATTATACTAAGAATCTGAGATTAAAACATATATATACATATGCACATGCATACCCATACAGAGTTCTTGCCCTCAACTACAAAAGACATATTATGGTAAATGTAATACTACAAATGAGGAGGTTATGGGGAAGGTGACAATGGATTCTGACAATATCTGCAGGTTAACAAGAAGTTTCATAAAAGTAGTAACATTTGAGCTGGGTCTTCCAAGTTGCCAACAATTGGTACATTTTGTTATTTAGGAACACTTAGCAGTGATAACATTTAGTTAAAAGGAAATTAATTATACAAATTGTCAAATTTCATCTTAGGGATTAGCATGTGCACAGTGGTGAGATCACATTTATGGAATGTCTTAGTTCCTTTAACTTCAGGGTACAATCCTAGACCCATATTTTGCTAATTGAGGAATCTTAAGATATTCACATTGTTTAAATACCGTTCTACAGCATCTGCCTTTATAACTACTTCTTATTTTCAGAATAAAGATACAATTTTATTAAGGAAAAAATCATTAATACATGAAAATCTAGAGTAACAAATGAGAAGAAAACGCTACCTAATAAATAGGGTACTGCCTGTTTCTCCCCATCACTTAAAAAAATCCTAGTTCCCACTGCTACCCCAACACCCCCAAAAAAAACCTCAACAGAAACAGAAAAAGGGGGAGAAACCTTTATTTAATAAAAAGAGAAATGCCAAGTCTGTACAATCATGTTTACGGCATCATAGTATGTACAAAGAAAATGAAACTATTAGATCATAAATAGGAAGATATAGAGCCTTAGGCTTATCATCTATAAAAGGAGGAGTTTGAAATAAATCCACCCCAGTTCTGATCCTGAAAAATGGCTGCTTCAAACCTAGAGTTTTAGAATAGTTGGAAGAAAGGGTTCCCTCATTTTTAGATTAAGAGGGAATTTAAATTCTAAAATAAAAAGCTCTAGAAATAAGGTGAAAAGTTTCCTTTTTCTTACTTTTAGTCCCTAAGAATCTCACATTTGCCCATTCATCTGTACCCTTGCTTTGTTCTAAAAACAGTTTTACTCTTTCCCAAAACAAAGAACATGTACCTCTATTTCATAAAAAGTTTTAAATATGTGCTAACAGAGCTATAGAACAGAAAGTTAAAGAAAAGCTGTCCATTACTTACCATTATCTGGGCCTTGAAATTTCATTGAATAAAGCTTAACGGGTTGATTGAATGCCACAGTAATGAGTAGCTGTGAAGAAAATAGTTTCATCTTAAAAGGGCTCTTGATCACCTTGAATACACACAATAGCTAAGCAGAATTAAAACGCTTCATTCAGAGGCAGAAAAAAATTTAATTCATCCACCAAAACCAATGTAATATGTAAAATCAGTAAACTGACAGTAACTTGATTAGACTGATATTTGAGAATACAATAATCTATTATTCATATAAGGAACTGACAAAATTAACTAAAATTATGCACAAAAACCTACAGTCTTATTACCTATAAAGTGGCAAGCAATCTAATTCTCCAAAAAATCAAACCCCCAAATTAAAACTTGAACTATACAGTTTAGCAAATAAGCTTAATGTTTTCTAGGACAGTTTACTTATCAATCATCAATATTTGACAATTTGGAGATAATGCACAGGTTATGTGGAGACACTAGCTCTCAAAAGGTTCTATTTGATCCCAAATTCAAGAACGTAGGACTCTTAGAGCTCTACAGTAACCTCCAAACCTCCATCCTAAATTTATTTGACTAACTGAATTTGCAAGGCCATATAAGGGAACTGGGATACAAAACAATGTCTGAGAATACCTCTCTCAGAAACAGATTCATTCGCTCCATCTTCTTTCTAACTGAATTTATGTCTGATGTAAGTACCTATGCTTCTACCCTAGAAGGAAGACTTCCAGGAAGTTTTAGTCAGTCTGGCTGATATGTATCACATTATATTCAGGGCACCATTTACAAGGAGCACAATATGAATGATATCCTCAAAGCTATAGAATAAGGTAGCTCTGCTTGGAGCAAAGAAAGATGAGGTTTGGATTTATGATTTCAGACTCACTGTGGTCTGTCTGCCTAAGAAAACACCTACACTATTTCCTTCAGTTACCTAAGTACTTTATATGCTTGACCTGTGATAATGTGTCAAAAAATAGTAAGCATGACATGTTTATTAGGAGCTTGAACCACAGGTGAAGAGGCGATGAGAGTGGAAGGCTAGAAACAGATCAGGTCAGCAAGAATCTGACATCCCCTTCCTAATGTCAATGAAGAAGAATCATCTAACTCTTTTAACAAAGAGAAGCATGATCAGATTTTGGTAAAAAAAAACTCTCATAAACATGCCTAAGATGGACTGGAATGGAAACAACGCAGAGATAGTGGAGTAGAAAGTAAACTAAGGAAAGTAATAGTCAAGGTGATCAAGGCAGTACCACACTACTTCCTCTGTGACAATGTAGGGATTAGGGAAGTACAATTCAGGTATACATCTGGGGATAAGGACTATATATATATAGGCAATGTTCACCTAATTAGCCTCTATTTTTTAGGGACAAATTCATTTGGTTAGGTAAAATGTATGGAAAGGTCAAGAATGAATAAAAGGATTTAAGAGTAGCAAAAGCTCAACTCAACAAAGGGATTAGTTCAAGAGTCTGATGATTCTCCATACTGCCCCTGGGAGCTCACACGGACCACAGTAAGGACATGGGCCTACAGGTTCAAAGGACAGGGGCAAAGAAACTAAGACCTATAAAAAGGAAAGGAAGAAGTGCTCATCTGGGAAGGAGGCAGAAACATGATAATGATCATCCCTACAGGACTTAACTGAAGCCTTCAATTCAATCACCTGTTCATCACAATCAGATTCCAAGAAGGTCGTGTCCTTTCGTAAACAGTTGTCAAATCCATGGTCGTCGCTTTCATTAAGACATTCACAGCCAGCTTTGTTAATAAAGGGCATTAAATCCATCTGAAGAAATTAAATCAAGACTTTAGGCAAAGCATTTGGATTTGGTACAAAAATCTTGGTAAGAAATGTAAATATGTAATTTTAGACTAGGCAATTTTGAAGAAAACTATTTCTCTTTAATTGGTAACCAAAAAAACCTTTATATTAATAATCTTTTCTTTTGAATTTCTGAGATCTAACACTAATTATTAAAGCCAAATCTAGGCTTAGCCCACTCAATAAGGTATCAAAAACCAAGTCTTGAACACTTAGATTATAAAATGTTGACTTACACTTTTTTAATGACTGTACTGCAGTGGAAAATATGCAAATTAAAATACTTGTAGGATCCAAAGAAAGTCTACCTCCCTCTTCTAGTGGTCATGTACTCTTTTCAACCTATATCCATGAATAGTTAAGATTTAAGATGAACAGCAATAAGGATTAAAAACTCTTCATCTTTATCCCACAATCAGCCCCTACCTCTGACCCTGATTATTTTCAAGTAAATCTTAGACATGTTTTCATTTAATTCATGAACATGTCAGTGTACTCATTAACATTTCTAAGAGATGAAGACTTTAAAAAACAAAAACTTCAACATTATTACAACTAAAACAGTAATACTTTAATATCAGCAAATACAAATTTCAAATTTATTCAATTGTTTCATCAAATCTTTATAGTTGAATTAGTAGACTACAGATCCAAAAAAAAGAATAGACACTCTACTTGGTTAATACATCTCTTAAATCTTTTAAATCTATAGCCATGTAGCCTATACATTTCCTATATTCCAGATTTTGCTGTTTCCCTGTGGTGTCATTTAACATTTTCCCATCTCTGGTATTTGTGTTGACTAACAGAATACAATGCCGAAGGGTACTGTGATGGTGGTCATCCTGTCTTGCTTCTGACTTTAGTGGGAATGCCTCTAGTGCTTCCCCATTAAGATCTTATTGAATGCTTTAGGAATAAATAGGTATTGAATTCTGTCAAATGCTTTTTCTGCATTAGGACATGATGATTTTTCTCCTCTAGATTGCTGGATTTTGTTTACTACTATTTTATTTAAGATTTTTACACCAGTATTCCTAATTAGAACAAGCTAGTTGCTCTCTTTTTTGGTGCAAACTTTGTCAGATTCTGAGTATGTCATATTTACTTCAAAAAGAAATGTGGACATTTTCTTTCCTTATACATGTGGTCTTAAGTGGTTGCAGTAACACTAGATTATCTGATCTTTAAAGCTTTTGCAGAATTTCCCTGTGAAATCATCTTGGCCTTCATAGAAGTGCTCTTTTACTATATTCTTTTTGTGACTGGTCTATTTAGGAGCTCCGCTTCTAGATAAGTTGATTGTGACAAGTGTATTTTTATAGTAAAGAATACATTTCACCTGCTAAACAAGGATATTTTTAAAGGTTAACAAGTATTATAAATTATTAGTTCCATGTTCACCTTTATATCATAAAGAATCTTTATAATTATTTTTGTACAGGAATATACTAATGCATGTATATACAGTACTGAAAAACTAAAGGAAACTTTTTACATATCAAGCAATACCAACATGCTATTAACAATCCATTAAAACAGATCCCTAAATATTCATGGAGTAGCCTAAATACTATCAAAGCAAAATTTTTTATATATTAAATGGTCCATTGTATTAAAGGTTAAATATTATTTACTCATCACATATCATAGCCAATTCAAAAAGGGGAGAGGGAGAAAAAAGTAGTGCTTTGGAACAAAGTTCTATTGTGGAGTGATGCTGAACTTCATGAACATTTGCCTTAAAAGGGAAATTCTGACAAAATCTTTTAAATGTTTGTCTCCCATCCTACCAAGATGCCTCTTCAATACTCTGTCTAGAATTAAGATCCCAGGCATGAAGACAATACTGCAGTAATACTTCTTATACCCTAATAATAAAACTAAACAGATGAAATTATTTAAAGTTTTTATATTTATTCATCATGGGGCACACAAAACAAGTATCACATTCAAACAACTGCATTAAAGTGCTTTGTTATTCAACCCTGGGACAAAATGCCATTATATTTTATATATCTTATATAACTGCAGGTTGATATATTCTGAAAATATGCAATTGGAAATAAATATCACTACCTGTATAATCAACTTGCTAATGAGGAGGAAAGAATCATGAGAAAACAATCAGAAAAATCCAGATTGTAGGACAGTCTATAAGACAGATGGTCTAGACCTGACTGTATAATAAGATAGCCATTAGCTACATGTGGCCATTTCAAATTAAATTAACTAAAAGTATATAAAATTAAAAAGTCAGTTCTGCTGTTGCACATGCTCAATAGCCACATGTGCCTATGACTGCTACATTAGACTGGTGCTGGTTTAAACTTTCAAAAAAGGCAGTTATGAAAGAAAAAAGAGAAAAGTTTCTAGACTAAAAAACACTAAAGTGAACTGACAACTTAAATGCAATGTATGATCCTTGATTTTATCCTAGATGTGGAGAAAATACTATGAAAGATATTTTGGAGATGATTAGAGAAATCTGAATGTAGGCTATATATTAGAGATATTGTATCAATGCTAAATTTCTTAGGAGTGACAATGGCATTGTGGTTGTATCGGAGAATGTTTTTGCTGTCAGGAACTATATGTTAAAATATTTAGAGAGGAATAATCATATCTATAACTTACTTTTAAATGATCGTGTAGGAGATAAAAGTAGAACCTATCAAGATAGAGCAAAAAATAGGAAAATATTCACAACTGATGAACACAGGTGAGTGGTATATGTGTTTACTGTACTACTCTAACTCTATTTCGAACAAATTTCATCATTTTTTCTTTTTTTTTTACAAGGATGCAAAATCCAATATGAAGCACACATAAATTAGAAACACCTTTCCATGCTTCAAGTTTTTGGTAGAAAGATCTGTTTACTTACTATACAAGTTAGGGTCACTTAATATCTGATTTCATTTTGATTAATGAAAAATTTTAGAGCAAAATCTATAGTTAGAGGTTGGAATATTAAAATATATCAAGATTCAGAAGACATGCAACTACAAGTTCAATTCCATTCTGCCTAGCATTCAAACTTCTCGAGAGGAAGACTTGATATTAATAGCCCTCCTCATTTTAAGCTAGGTACTCTTAACAAATACAGGAGAGAAAAGATAGAATGTTTTGAATTTTCCCAACTTCAATAAACATTTTAAAAACTAAAAGTCATTACGTTCACAAAAACACTAACACCTGAGTAACAATCCATTATAAATCTTAACATTTTGAGTATCATACCAAATCTTTTGTAATAAGTCAAACCCCTCTAAAGTAGATACATGTTCTCTTTTACTCTGGCTTCTATCAAATCAGGAGTTTTAAAAGGACAGGATGTGTAAAATCAGTAACTGCATAGTCTCTTAGTGTTATATAAGGACTAAAGGTCTTTATGCCAAGAAGCCCAAAATTTTACTTAAAAATTGTCAATACATTTTTGCTAAGCTTACATTTAAATCTACTTAAGATACAGATTTTCATTCACTGACTCTTACTCTTATTTTGTATTGTGAGAGGAATAATGTTCTTGGGAACATACTACCAGTTTTGAATATTTAATAACCTCTAAGACCTATATTTCAAAACTTAATGTCTTTATTGACAGCTGATGGAAAAAAATGAAAATGTTTTTAATAGCCTTTCAAAATGTATTCACAACATATGCATGAAAACTAAACTTTTTAAAATTTCTTATAACTTCCATTTTTTCCTGCTTATTTCCTACCTGAGGTCAAAACACTGGTATCACATTTAGATGAGGTGTAAAGTATCCCTCTAGCTCAACAGCAGGACTGTTTCACTAAGACTTTTTCATGCAAAAACCCTTAGTAATAAAGGAATAAAAAAAACAAAGATGTAAACACAACTGTTTACAAATAAAATTATTTCCAAAATTTTCCAAAAGGTGTCACAACCCTGACTTCACATGTTCATACTTTCCAATTGGATATTACAATTTCAGGTTATTATATAACAATTCTATTTTAAGTAAGTATTAATTGCATTTCCCTAACAAACTAATTAGTGCTTGTATTACATGTTAAAGACACTTTTTGAAGACACAACCTCATTCACACAAAAAGAGAATCTCTCACAGTTACCTGACTAAAGATTCACCTTCCTCAGCATGAATTTAAGGGACTTAACAGAAAGGATTTGTAGCCCCATGACACAGATCTGCTTTAATGTACTTGATACGTACTTTCAGATAGTAGCTTTAACTTGAGGTAAAACGTTTTTAAAAGTTCACCTCTCATCTGCCAATACAAGTACCTTGTTTATGCAAATTGGCTGCCATGAAGTATTACTTCTGAATTTTATTTTCTTCCTGAATAACTCTCAACTGATAAAGATAGCGAGTTATAGCTATTGATGTTACATAGTTTTCAAAAAAGCTTTAAGTTCTTAAGTCTTCAAGTTATTATTTAGAATAATAACTTACTCTTAAAACTCAGAAAAACATACCCAGTACTAAAGTCAAATTTGGTTCTTACACAAAATCAGCAACTAGAGTACCAGAAAGGGGAGATAATTTAAAAAGAGGGAGAAATCTCTAGGAAGTTGGCAAGAAAAGAAGTTCAGGATAGAATGTTACACATTAAAATTCACATATTTTATACAATGGTCAAAAAAAGGGAAAACTTTTCCAACGTACACTTCTTCAATTTTGGGGGGAAAAGGGTATAAAACAAATGTTTCAGTTAAAATAGTTCAGATAGCAGACTTAAAAAAAGTAAATGGCAAAAGGAAATTACCAGGTGAAATTTAGGATGATGAGGGTTTAAGGTTATAAAACACACAACATAGACAAAGCCAAATAGCTACTGAATTTAAAGTTCCTATTTGAAATGTTCTTAACTAGCATAAGATAAAACATGAAGAGACATAATGACCAATGAAAGATAAATCATGATTTCACTTTTAAGTGTACATACATAGCCTTTTGGAATATCTGTGTCCTCATTGCTTCCAGGGTCATTTTCTAGGTGCTGCTTGATTTTTTCTTCTAATCCCACAGCATCTGCTCCTTGATATTGATCAATTCTCACTTTGTTTCGAAAAAACAGAAAGGTAGGTGTTGCTGATATATTGTTGGTGGCAGCTGTGCCCTAGAATTGGCAAGTTAAACAGCGTTACAGATTAAAACTAATATTAAACCACTTTAAGTATTCATTTTACATCTCTATTACAAGCATGACCTAAAATCATGTAAAATAATTTACTCCTAAATGTTATTTAAGCAAAAGCAAGCCTATTTCTAAGGAGCACAACTATATTACCCTTACAATCACAACGAAGAACAGACCCGCATTTCTTTTCACTTCTAGTGCTAAATATTTCAATCAGTAGAATAATTAGCTTCCAATATAGAAACACAAATGTTAACTATGTATGTCATTTTAAGTTTTCTAGTATCCACAAGAAAAAGAGAAACACGTGAAATCAATTTTAATGTTTTAGTGAATCTAGTATGTGCATTTTCAACATATAATCAACATAAAAAGTTGACATATTTTTACATTTTTTTCTTTCATATAAAGCCTTAAAAATCCTACAACTATTTTATACTTACAACACATATCATGTGGGACTTGCCACATTTCCACATGTATCTAGTGGTTATCATATAAGACAATGCACGTCCAGAAGCCAGCACTTCTAGATTAGAGACAGTGAATACTTAAAAGTAATGGCCAGTGCTGCAGTCCAGTAGCATGTGACATAAACAACCAACGTGTACATAGGGCTCACGCCAATCCCCAAACTATTAACTACAAATTACATAACATTCTAAAAATTTTTTCACACTCAGAAATGTATCAAAGACAAAGCCTCACATACACACAAAAAGTAGCTACACAGCTATTCCTTAGTCAGAACTAAAGACTACATTTTTAGTGTTAGAAGGAACTTCACAAATATTTTTCCGTATTTCTACATATGCAAATGAAGAACTGTCACAGCCATTTCAACTAAGTAATAAGGGAAATCTACCTATAACTGTGGTTCAATCAACAGTAATCAACATTTTAGTTTCTGCTGAGTATGCAGCTTTGGAGCAAAGATTACAAATTGATCAATTCAAATCAAACTATAAGCAAGAATTCTCTGCCATGGTTTTCTAATGAACCAAAGCAGAAGATACAATTTTAGATCTCCAAAAGATTAACAAAGATACATAAAACACAGAACTGCCAGGTGACCAATTAAGCTTAACAACATAATATTAATTATATCAGAAAGATATTAATAAAACAAGCCTAAAACAATTAATATTGGACTACCCTTCTTAATTAATGCAGTTATAAGGATTATAAGTTGTAATCATCATGCCACAGCATCTTCCTGTCTTCAAAGGAATAAGTGCTATGTATAAAAAGAGGTAAATAAACGAAAGATGACATTAATGTTGAATTTCAAACAGATTTGCAAAATAATTGAAAAAAAAAAAAGGACTGCTTTCTCTTACCTGACACTGATGTACGTCTACTTCCAAGAAAACTGCTTGTGGATACTTATTACTCATAGAACTGAATGCGGGAGCAATCCTTAAACATGGTCCACACCTGTGAGGAAGATAAAAGGGATGCTCAGTAACATAACACCAAAAATTGTACTATTCTATATTCAAAGAACTTGTCAATTAAAACATAAAATAATACAAACTCTTATCAACCTGGCTTCAGATTTTCCAGTCTTTCCACTGGACTATTTAAATTAACTTACATCAATACCACATTGCCTTAATTATCAATACCAGTCTATAAGAAGTCTTGAAGTCTAATTGCATGAAGTCTTCCAGCTTTGTTCTCAGTAAAATTAAAGAAAATCTAAATAAATGGAATAATACACTATGCTTAAGAATGGGAAAACTCAGTATTGCCAAGATGTCAATTCTCCTCAATTTGGTCTGTAGGGTCAATTTAATTAAAATCCCAAAACAGTTTCTTGGAGAAATTAACAAATTTAAATTCTAAAATTTATAGAGAAATACCAAGGATAGCCCAAACCATTTTAGGTTCAAAGCTGATAAAATTACATTACCAGGTATTAAGAACTATCAAAAGCTTTATGGATTAAGAGTGTAGAGTACTGGTATAAGGATAAACAAACTGAACAAAATAAAAAGAATAGGGTCCAGAAACAGATCCTTTCCATACACACTAACCTGATTTATAAAAAAGTTGACAAAGCAGTGCAGTGGAGAAAGGATTCAATAAACAGTTTTGAATCAACTGGATATACACATGGGAAAATAATGAATATTGACCACTATCTCATATCACACACAAGAACCAATTCCAGATGGATTTTAGATCTAAATGTGAAAGGTAAAACAATAAGGACTTTAGGAAAAACTACAGAGCATACGTTCAAAACCAGAGTAAGCGAAGATTTCATAAAACACAAAAAGCCCTAAAGAAAAAAGCAAAGAAATGATATAATGGAATATTGATAAACTGGAAAATATTAAGGTCTTTTTGTTCATCAAGATACCACTTAGAGGGTGAAAAGACAACCCAAAGACTGGTTAAAAAAAACAAACTATAAAACATATCAAATGATTATACCTCTAATATGTAAAGAACTCCTACAAGCATTAAGAACAAGGCTGACACCCAAAAGAAAAAATGGGTAAACTCTTGAAGTGGTACTTGACAAATGAGGTTATCCAAAGAGTCAATAAATTTGAAAAGATGTTCTATTTCATTAGCCACTAGAGAAACCAGAGAAATGCAAATTAAAACTACTCCCACCAAAATAACTAAAACAAGAAAAAATGAAGCATTGTCAAGAATGGGGAGCCACTGAACTGTTAGTGACAGTACAAACTGGTACAACCACTTTACAGGGGAAGAAAGAACTGGCAGTATCTGCTAAAGCAAGATTTATGCCTACCTATGACCATCTCTGGGATATATTAACAACAGAAATGTTTGTTTGTTGTCTACATGTTTGTCTTAGGGCATCTGAAAAAATATTGATAGTAGCAATATATCTAATAGTAAAAAATTAGAGATTACCCAAATTCCTATCAACAACTGAATGAATAAATTAACTTTAGTTATTCATACAGTGGAATAATATACAAAATAAAAATGACTGGTGGAAAACTTTATGGAAAACATGGACAGCCCTCAAAAATAATAAGGAAAGAAGTACACTGTATGATTCCATTTCTGTACAGTTGAAGTACAGGCAAAATATATCAATAGTATTTAAATCAGAACAATGGTTACCTCTGTGTGAGTAAGTAAGAGGATACGGGCATTAGAGAGGTTTTTTTAAGAGGCTAGTAATGTTTAATTCATCCAGAAGCTGATAACACAGGTGTGTGTGTGTCTAGTTTGTGAAATTCATTATGCTTCAAATTTATAATTGTGCGCTAAGTATATCTCAATAAAAGTTCAAAAAAATGAGAAGTCTTGGCTTTAGCAGAAGAAACACAAAGAAAAGCAAATTCTAAAGCACTAAATGTTCAAACTCACAAATGTTCATACTCAAACTGTGATTCTATCTTCATTCTTAACATTTTCATCAGCATTTTCATCCTGTGACATCCTTAAGCCTCACACCAGAAAGCTAAGAAAGTAACAATTAAGTTATTAATAGTAAACTTGGTGCTTTCGAAAGTAGATTTTTGGATGTAACAATCCTCTTCTAGGCCCTAAGACTAAATTATTAAGAAACAAACAGTTGATTAAATCTATCAGTTAAGCAGAATACTTCCAGCTACTAATAAATCTTAAGTACTATGGATGTGAGTACAAATTGGATGATCCTCATAGAAGGGGCATTTGGTCAGAATTACTTATCAATTTGAAATTAACTCACGATCAACAATCGACTTCTAAAAGTCAATCTTAACAATCACTCAAGTTCACAATAGTATGTTTAAGGAATTAAATGCAATGCTTGTAATAGTAAAAAATTAGAAAATCTAAATAAGTGATCACAAAAAAACACTTTAAAAACTTACATCTGTACCAGGGTATAAGGATAATTTGTACTGTTTAAAAGAAAACTAAGTCTCATGATAAAATGTTCTCTTATGACATTAAAAAGGTGTGTGTATAAAATATGTATTAAAAAGTTAGGTGGGTTGCACAATAAAGTTAATTACTTCTGGAAAGTGGGATTGGAAAAGGAAGACAAAGAGGTGAGGGGCGAGTTTTTAAATTAGCCATACCTCTGCATCCATTGCTTTTTTTATGATGAACAGGTGTTTTATTTTTAAATATTAAATAAGTTGAGAATAGAGAATTTGACATTAACTGCAATTAAATAGGTGTTGCAAATGAAGCACAGGTATTTATGCTATAGTATAACATACTCATTCCTGAAAATCTTCCTTCTGCAAAATCATGCACTCAAAATAAGAAGGCTTATAGGATATGTAAGATTGAGGCAAACCATTTAATAAACCCATGCAACTTTGTGAAAATATCCCAAAGAAAAACAATAGTACTCTGGAAATACCTGAATTGCCAGGCACATGGCTCAGACCTACAGACTACCTACACCTCAGGGGATATTCAAAATGAGTAAAAACAATCAAGTGTAAGTGGTGCTCTGAGCCAGTAGGGCTGCCACTAAGGCAGGGACAAGAGGAAGTGCACGATGGAGAATGACCCCACCCCCCCCTCAGGGAACAAATGCTGGGTGCAGGCACTCATATTTAATTTTGTTAACTTTAACTTTCTTAAAATAAACCTGAAAGAGAGCCTGCCTGTGTGGCTGAGGGTTCCCCTCCTACCTGCTAAACCATTCTATTTCTATTCCTGATCTTCATTATGTATGGAAAATAGAACACGAACCAACGCAGCTTCCACATTCTGTGGACATAATTGCTCTATTCACCAATCGCATATGAGCAAACTGATGTTAAAGGAACATGTCTTGCAGCTGAACAGACTGTACTAAAATAATGGCTACCTTGCAAATAACTGTTCCATTTCAAAATTTAACCTTATCTAGATTCTTCAATTTTAGTTGGCAACCACAGATTGAAACATTAGCCACAAGTCAAAAGTAAGTCATAGAACACAGAAGCACAAATATATACAGCAGCATACTTTCACACAGTAATTATTCAAATGAATTGAAAGGTTATTTAAGTAAGATGCTTGTGTCCTTTAACATTAGTAAAAGTAAACTTAAATTTCCATTATTTAGCTGAGCTCATGAATAAGTCACAGATTTGTCTGTATAAAATGAGAAGGGACTAGATTCGCTAAGGATGTTTCCCATGTCTAAAGTATTATGCTCTAAGTGTGCCTGAATTTCAGGATTGTACTTTTTTTCTGGCACAGCCCTTGATTCACAGCCCTTAGTACACAATCAAAGGACTTTGAACTTGTAGAAGAGACCACAGACCATCTGGTCCAGAGGTTTAAAAAAGAACAACAAAAAACAAAGAGTTATTTTTCTACTGCTGAACCTTTTTGAAGGAAAGCTTATCTCTTAAATCCACTATGTAAAATAGATATGTAGGAAGGATTCTGAATTATGCTTTTTGAGAGAACAGAACATAGCAAACACTCCAGCTTTCTGCAATTGAAACAGAACCAAGCCCACAAAACTAAAACTTTAAAATTGACCTAACCTAACACTGCGCTGCTTATAATCACTCAATGTTATCTGGGTGTACTTAGTAGAAGTAGTGTGGAGATGCCAGTTATAAAAATACATTACCACAGTATATAATTCACATATATGACTTCATTCTCTAAACAATACGGGTAGGTTGCCATATTATTCCCACTTTACAGGTAGGGGAAAAACCTAAGAGTCTGAATTGTCCTGGGTCTTAAGAGTAGTTTGCAGGCATAGCTGTTAACTAAATTATTCAAGGCAATATTTACTGAAAAATGTGAGGCTCTGTGAAATACACAGATGAACGTGTGTTTCCTTTCTGCTTCAGCTGGGAATAACAAGGATAGCACTCTATAGTCCAAATAGTGCAGAAATGGGGGCTTAAACAAGTTATTTAACCTCTCTGTGACTGAAATTATTCATTCATAAAATGGGGGTAATTTCAAAGATTATTCTAAGGAATGAATGAGTGAGTCAATATAAGTGCTTAAACAAATCCCTTACACATGCTAAGTAATATATAAATGTTGAATACTTTAATTGCTCAAAAAAATACTGAATGGTGTCAGGACCATTCACTGGAGAAAAGACAGTTTTTTCAGTAAATGGTACTGGGAAAACAGCATTCACATGCAAAAGAATGAAGTTGTACCCTTTTACACCATTAACAAAACTTAACTCAAAATGGATCACAGATCTGAACTTAAGAGCTAAAATATAAAATATTTTGATGACAAAATAGAGGAAAATCTTCATGACACTGGATTTGGCAATGAATTCTTGGATATGACACCAAAAGCACAAGCGCCAAAAGAAAACAGATCAAAATTTTAAAACTTGTGTTATCAAAGGACACTATCAAGAAAGTGAAAAGGCAAAAAACTGAAGGAGCAAAACAGCAGCACCCTCACAGAACCCAAGAATGGACTAACAGTTACCAAAGGGAAAGGGACTGGGGAGGGTGGGTGAGAAGGGAGGGATTAGGAGATTAAGGGGCATTATGATTAGCACACATAATGTAGGGGGTGGGGGGAGGCACGGGGAAGGCAGTATAGCACAGAGAAGACAAGTAGTGATTCCATAGCATCTTACTACACTGATGGACAGTGACTGTAATGGGGTATGTGGTGGGGACTTGATAATGGGGGGAATCTAGTAACACAATGTTGCTCATGTAATTGTATATTAATGGTATCAAAATTAAAAAAAAGAGTGAAAAGGCCACCAAATGGGAGAAAACATTTCCAGCTCATGTATCTGGTAAAGGAGTACTCTCACAACTCAAGGCTTTGAAAAGACATTTCTACCATAGAAGATAAACAAATAGCCAATAAGCAGAGATGCTCAACATCATGAGTCATTAGGGAAATGTAAAAACCACCAGATATCACTTCACATCGACTGAAAATGGCTATTAAAATATGAAAAGTGTTGGTGACTATGTGGAAAATTGGAACTCTCATGCATTGCTGGTGGAAATGCAAAATGATGCAGCCACTGTGGAAAACAGTTTGATGGTTTCTCAAAAAGGTAAACACAGAATTACCATATAACTGAGCAATTTCACTCCTAGGTATACACCCAAAAGAACTGAAAGCAGGGACTCAGACAGATCCTCGCACACCAATGTTCATAACGGTTTATTCACAATAGCCAAAAGGTGAAAACAGCCCAAATGACCATAAACAGCTGAATAAGCAATATGTGGTACATACATACAATAGAATATTATTCAGCTTTAAAAAAAAGAAAATTCTGACACATGCTACAACATGAATGAACCTTGAAAACATTATGCTAATTGAAACACGCCAGAAAAGGACAAATATCTTATGATTCCACTTTCATGAAGTAACAAGAGTAGGCAAGTTCATAGAGACAGAAGGTAGAAGAGAGGTTAGCAGGGGTTGGGATTGGGAATTAGTGTTAATGGGTACAGAGTTTTTGTCTGAGATGAAAAAAATTCTAGGAAATAGTGATGAACGTGGTACAATATAGTAAATATATTTAATGTCACTGAATTTTACACTTAAAAATGGTTAAAATGCTAAATTTTATGTTACATGTATTTTACTACAATTAAAAAAACTGAAAAATAATACCAGAGAGCCACTGAAGATTCTTAAACAGAAGAGCAACAAACTGTATAGCGTTTTAATTAAATTAACAGGATGGGTAAGCAAGGAAGTGGAAAATGAGGAATAAGGTCTTAAAAGAGGATTGGAAAGTAAATAGATGCTGAAGAAAACTATCTTCTTGGTCTAAAATGGTTAAGACATTAGGTTTCTTCTAAGAAATTTCTCACACCTAAGAGGTTTGTTACATGATTTTACTGTTTTGAGGTCCAATACTGACACCCACTTACAAAAATCTGGGGTCACACTGTTACAGAATTTGTGTAGGAATACATTAATGGTCAAATGTTAAAGGAACTTTAAAGGCAAATACAGTCTCATCAAAGTTATGTTACCTAAATATGATTTGGATCTTAGAAGTTCTCTAAATTCATACATTTTATTTGCTCTCAGTTTTTTCAAAGAAAATAAAATTCTCATTCCACCAAAAATACCTTTTTAAAAGTAAATAATAATACAGTACTTTACCAATCAATGCCTGCACCTATGTTTATGATTAAATGATACCTCATTGCTAATGGAAGTGTGTCCTCAATAACAATGTTTCCCCATTTTTCCCATTTGAATTAATAAATTATTTATTACTCTTTCATCTCTCCCTCTGCTATGGCAAAGGAAAAAGAGTACATCACTGACGGACAAAAGTATAACTGCTCACACTGACGAGAATTAGAAAAGTGAAATAAAAATGAGATTAGTTGTTAAAATCATCTCTTCCCATTTCCAACTTTGGCCTAGGTACTTAATGTCCTGATATTCCCCATATTAAAAAAATACACAATATAAAATTGCTAACGCTGGGAAAACACAACTACAGAATTTTGACTTTCCTTTTAGACATAGCTCTATAATAAAATCTTTATCTTCCTCAATTTAGTAAAGTGAAGTCCACATAACAAATGGGTACCCTATTCCGCAGGTAAAATCCGATGTACTGCCCCTAAAACTAAATCCATCTCTATCTTCATCCCTCTAGCCCCTAAAATTATCAAATACTAATGCCATCATTTATATACTCAACATTTAATCATATCCAATAATGATGAATCATGTTTTGCTCTGAGATTCAAAATATTGCCTTATGTTTATATAGTTACTTGAACAACAAAATGTGTTGCATAAACAGTGATACCTTGTACACTTCTCCAAGTTAGTGTAATGTAAATAATGCCTGGTGTCTGTCAGTGCCTAGTTAGGAAGGGGTCTCTACTTGATTTACCTAATCCTCCTCACTAGGCACTGACAGACACCAGGGGAGGTCAGCAAACACATATTTGCTGAAATCACGGTTCTGAATGCCTAGTTCCAACATGTCACTCTCACACACTGAATATGGAAGATTCACTAGCTCTGCAACCTATAAATTACATTGGGATTTACCAAAACCAGCCAACATCTTTCAAGAACCCTGTCCTCTTAAATTATCAAGTCGAAAATGGAGTCTATTTGGTCAAAACCAGGTATCTGGATTCCTGTCTACCTGTACTGTATTTCTGTGATCAGGTGCAATCGCCGACGTAGGGAAGCCTAATTTACAAAGTTACTAACCCAAAGAGTAACAAAACCATTAAAATTAAAAAGTATCCTGACCCAACATCGACTTAATTTAAAATGCATTAGCTGAGGTTTCCAACTAAGCGCTACGCCGTTTAGTTGGCTAGCGCCACCTTAATCTTCCAAAGGTTTTGCAGAAACGCAAGCGGTGAAGAGACTAAGGTGTTCGGTAAATAAGATTTGGGGTTTTTAAGATACAAACAACAGCTAGCTCCCCGTAAAGGAGACAGGTGCAAGCAGATGGCTGTGGGAGACGCCCACGGACTGGAAGACACAAGCGGCAGGCCACCTCCCAGGGCAGAGCTCGTCGGGGTGGGCGAGGAGCTCCTGGGCTAAGGAAAGCGGCTGGCCAGGCCTCCGTGCCCGCCAGAGACGCCCCTAAGTACAAACGGGACTCACACTCAAGAACTGAGGCCTAACTGGGCAGCGGCCTGGAGCTGCGTCCAGCGCCGGACATTCCGGAGCAGAAGGAGACCGCAAGGAAGTCGGCACCGGGAAAGGAAGAAAGGAAAGCACGGACGGACAGACCGGGCCCACAGAGCTCACGCCCGGCCTCACCCTCGCATGGTGAATTTGACCACGGCGAGTCTGGAACCCGCGCCGCTCAGCTCCGGCTGGAAATCCGGGTCGCTTCCGACCGGCTTCACTCCCACCATTCTCAGAGCCCGGCAGGGCGGCCGCGACGCCACCGGCTTCAAAACTGATGGAGAAGACACGGGAGAGGGAGGGGGTTGGTTCTAGGAGGCCGAGGCCTGGACAAGGGAGCAGGCGTCGGCGGCGGCGTCTTCTCCCGGGGCTCTCACTGCCGAGTCACGCCAGGGAGTGAGGCGGCCGAGGGGGCGGGGACGGGAGGCGGGAGGCTACGGGCGAGGTGAGGGAAAGCGCGCGGCACCCAGAAGCCACCGCGCGGCCGGGCCGCCGGCGCTCGTGTCCCTTGATGTCATTTCCGCATTGCCCGTTTTGGCTCCACCGACAGATCCCGAGACGGGACCCACGGTCTTATCCTCTACTGAGGAACCGCACGCTGGCTGGAGCAGCGCAGGCGCAGAAGAGTAGCGGTCACACGCCGGCACGGAGTTCCAGGCCCAAGTTCTTATATTCGTCCGCGGTTGCCAGATCCGAGACTTTAACCAGGGAGTTTCTGGGGAGGGAAAGGCAAGAGAGGACCCCCTTTTCTCCAGAGTTCTTGGCTACTGCCTAAGGTTTAAAGCCCCCACCCCAGGGAGTACTTTGAGGATAGTCTTGTCTCATATTCGGGGCAAGTCACCACGCTAGACAAAATATATACCTTAGGAACATTTAATTACGAATTCATTACACATGGGCGCCCTCCGTGTAGTCATCCAGAAAGTATGCACCTGTCTGTAAGTTGTGCCTGAAAAATAAAAGCACCGTCCCTACTTTAGGAACTCACAGTCTAGTGATAGGTGTAAGCAATGAAGGAGCAAAAAAGTTTGCAAAGGAAATAGTGGAGACGAATGAGATAGGAGAAAGGGGCTGGGTAAACTTCCTAGAAGATGTGAACTGTGAACTGAATCTTGATAAAAAGAATGGGATAGCTAGATGGTGGAGATGCCAGAGGTTTTCCAGAAAGAGGAAACTTAAGGGCGAATGCCTGATTGAGAGGGGTGATAACAGCTCCTGTTTAATAAATTATGTGCCAGACAAGATACAAGCTCTTTATATATATATAAAGCACATATAATCTTCACAACAATCCTGTGAAGTAGGTTCTATTATTATTTCATGGATAGGCTAATTTTCCCCAAGTTCACACACCTAGTATAAAGTCAAGCCGGCATTCAAATTAAGGCAGCACGTTGTTTTAAATATTAGGCTAGGTGACAAAGCAAAGGATTTGCTTTTGGATTAAGCTGGGGTGATGAAGAGGAAGTTAGAGGTCAGATCATAACTACCTTAGGAATTTGTATTTTAACATCATGTCAATGGAATATCCTAGGGCAATTTTGTGATTACAAGTTTCTTTAAAGAAAGCCCTGAGGTAGCAGTGAGGAGGATGGAAAAGAGTGAGACTAGTTTAGGAGGTTACTGTGGTAATCAGGAACTGAGTTATGGGAGCACTTATAGTGCAAATGAAGAGGATATATTTGAGAAACAATGAAAAGATAGAAACCACAGGTTTAGTAACCAATTGGACCAATTTAGTGAACTGGCAGAAGAAGGAGTGTATGATGATGCAAATATTTCAATCTTGTGTTTACTGGGTTAAGATGACTGTAGGACAACCAGGTGAGGTGTACAGTAAGTAGGAAGGATGAGTCTGGAACCTCTCTGAAGCTCACCTTGTTGTCTGTGAGAATTGGATTAATACTACTTAATTCCTAGGATTGTGAGTGTTAGAAGTAATAGTTGCTGGTATACATAAAGAACTAGAATATAAGGTGCTCAATAAAGATTGTTTATAAACATGGTATATTAGTCAGCTTGGGCTACCATAACAAATAGCACAAACTGGGGGGCTTAACAACAGAAATTTATTTCTCACAGTTCTGGAGGCTGGAAGTCCAAGATCAAGATGCCAAGCAGGGTTGGTTTCTCATTAGGCCTCTCTCTTTGGGTTGTAGATAGCTGCTTTCTCACTGGCTTCTCATATGTCCTTTCCTCTGTGCACACATGCACACATCCAAGCACATACACTCCTGCTGTCTCTTCCTATAAAGACACCAGACCTATTGGTTAGGGCCCCACCCTTTAATTACCTCTTTAAAGTCCCCATCTCCAAATATAGTCATAGAAGAGGCTAGGGCTGCAAACTATGAGTTTTAGGGACACACAATACAATCAGTACATAACCAGTGGATTATAAATATTCCCAGTGGTCCTCCCAGTTTTACCTGAGAAACAGAGCCTCAACTCAGGCAGCTGAAGTAAATGTTATGCAGGGAGAGAGGATTTAGCAAGGCCTTAAAAAGAGATTCCTGAAAGGCAAGATTTAAAAAAAAGGCATCAGATCTGTAAAAGTCAGATCTGATAGGTGCATTTTTTCTTCCTTGTGTCCTTCCACATCTGCTCTCAACCTTTCTCACCTGCTCTTAGCTCCAGGAAGCTGACTTACAAATACTGGATCAATAGGATCCCTGTTGAAGCTTCGTGTTGGAGACGGAAGGGTAAAAGAGAGTAAGATCCAGCTCCCATCCTGTTGATTTGCTGCAAGTTGATTGTGTCTTTACCAAAGGCCATAGCTCCTGTCAGGAGGCTTTTCGTACTGTTACCCTTTCTGAGTTCCAATAACCACTGTCTTCTCTTGTCCCTTCAGGTCTGCAAATAGGCATCACTCCTGGCTCTCGGTAGCACCAGCATACTGAGAATCCCTAGCCTACTGATGCTGGTACAGACCTGACTGTAGAGCACGTTAAGTTAAATAAGCTTCAAGTGCATGGGATTTGTCCCAAAAGATGTTATCATTTTTCTACTAAATTTTTATATGCCACTCTGAAACCCCATTTCCTGGAATTTACATGTAAATTTTAGGAAAAAACCTTACAGACCCTAAGACCTCTGCAAGGATAACTTATGATTATTCTTAAGAGGATGGTACGCTCTCTCCATCCTGAGTTTAACATACTTAGAAATGCCAGATACGCTGCCCAAGAACTCTCCCTGCTCCATCCCACACTTGGTGGTACACTGTTTGATTGCCATGGTTTCCCAGAGTCTATCTAGCCTCAGCCTTGGGATTTCCCTCCACAGCACCCACTACCAGAGTCAGCACTCAAAGTGAAACCTATTTGCCATCTCACACTGTACTCTTGACTTGACACTCTGAACTTCATAGTTCTCAGACTATAGTAAGTTCATTAAAATGTGGGTTCCCATTTTCACAACCAGAGACTCTGACTCAGTAGAGCTGGAGCATAGCCCAGGAATCAGAGTTTTAACAAGCACACAGGGTAGCTGATGCAAGGGGTCCATATTCTGAGGAACATTATTTGATAACTTGTTTTCTATTACATAATGTTTACTATGCACTTAATACATACAAGAAACTGTGATAATGCTTTGAAACACCTCTCTTCCAGGGAACATCAAGAGGGAGATAAGACACTTATACATAAACTAATAATATGAGTTAAAATGTGGTAAGTGCCATAGCAGAAATATAGATAACATATAATGGGGGCTCAATAAAGGAAAGACAGTCTCCAGCTGCAGTGAGCAGAGAATGCTTTATGAAGGAATATGTTCTAATACTCAGTTCTGAATAAACATAGGAAGGAAATGCATAAACTTTTTCATTTCACAGCAATGACTCCTGACTTCCTCTTAACTCATCAAGAATATACTTCAGACTCACCCATTGTTATCAAATTCAGCCAGTCACTAGAGGAAGTCTTTCTATCATGACTTGCAGGTGCCATGGGTTCACTTTCCCGAGTTTACAAATGTTAACATATCCCGATATGTTAGAGATACATCGTACATGGTTTTACTGCTTCCATAGTCCTTTGTGTATAGTAGGCACAAAATGTGTATTGCCTGAATGAATGAATGGCTAGGAAGTATAAATCTCAGTTCACAGAATCAGGTGTACAAGAAATGTTGGTGTGATTGCCAAAGCCATAGTCATAAAGATTTTCCCTTTTGTTCTCACTAGGAGTTATAGTTTTAGCTTATAAGTTTAATTCTTTGCTCCACTAGCCACCATTCCTGAGCCAAACTTTTAAAATTTGATTCTAATCATTTCAAATTATTCTTATGATAGGAAAGACAGGTTCAGTTTTTCAGTTTCTTATGTATCTGAGTGTTTGTTGGGGAGAAAGTATGCAGTAGCCATACAACCTCTGGTGTTACTTTTTCTTTAAATTTATTTCTCTTGTAAAATGGGGTAAAATTCTTTTTTTGAAAGAATGTAATGAAGAAAGAGCATTTATTTTACCCAAAAAATACCCATAAATTCCTCTGAGATAAACCTTTTTAAGTACCTGAATTATATTTGCAGAAAGAAGCCCAAGAATATTGAATTGATGAATTGCATAACCATAAAAAGTACTCCCATTAACTTATAAAAATTACACCTATCTCAACATTCTATATACAAATAATTGCTGCTTAATAGCTTATTGTCACCTTATTCTTGAAGAAGTAGAGAACTTCTATCATACCAGTTTAACTGCTTATCAACTGGGTAAGTTATTTATGAAATAATTTCAGATGATAAGATTTGCCTTATTCTTAAGCTTTTGAGGGCAAAATATGTAATTTATGTAATATAAATATTAAATAGAAAGGAAATCCTGCTTCCTAGTTCCAAACCCTTTCTAACTGTAATCTATTTAGTTTGAATATTGAATACTATTTTTCATAGTTGTCCCTAGGTGGCGCAATATTTTTTCGGACAAATGGGTGTGATTTTCCCCTTTGCTGTCGAATGACTTCTTTAAATAGTCACCAGGTGGACCATTCATCCCACCAAAACTTTATTCCTTAGATTTGGATACTAGGAAGTGTCTTGGAGGGAGAGTTTCCTAGGAAGTCGGAGAGTGATCTCTCACTGTCATAATCTCCTCCTGGAACTTAATGAAGAACCTCGAGGACAATTCTAAGAAGCAGTTTTGGGTGTTTCTTAGAAATGTAAAATAGCTTTTTCTTCTGAAATTTATATCTGAGGATCAGAAGTCATTAAACTGCCTAGAGTTTCTATTAAGAAAGCCATATATTTAGACAAATACTTCCAACACCTCAGCCGCTGCAAAAAAATCCATATTAAAAAAATTTTTAAAGAGTGTGTTAGGGGTTGGAATTAACTTTGGAACTGAAAAACTACCCATAACCACACATAACTATGTATTCACTTAATCAGTTGTAAAGACTTCTTTTTTCTTGTGGTAATGTAGTAGAGATTGGCTAGAATGTACAGATAGGAAAGACATGATAAAACTCTTAACAGAGGCTTTCACTCTATTCCAAGCCCTCTCTCAGGCATGCCCTCAAGCAAGCACACACACACACACACACACTGACACCAAACAACAAGCATACACACCTTCACCCTCATCAGCTGGTCCATTCTTGAGTAGCATTATCTGGATACTCTGAGTACATCTGAGGCCCAACCACTGAAGACATTCAATAAAAATAAAATGTGTGTTAATGGCGTCTATCCAATAGCCAAGTGGTTGTTTAGACAATGTTAAAATATTTCTCACTGATATATCCCACCAAAATTCAGGATAGCAGATTCAGAAGGGAAGTAGGAGAATCAGATCCACTGCAACTGATAGAAAGTACAAAGCACATCACTTCTCACACTGTGTTGTGCTTATGGGAGATGTATCTGTCTCCCTCCAAGCTGTGAAAGACTTGACGCCAGAACTGGGTCTTTGCATTATCTGCATGCCCAGCTCAGTATGGTGCCCAGCTCCCCTAGGTGTGTTGAATAAATGATGCTTTCCACCATGACAAATTAAATTTAGGACTAGTAAAAGAAAAACACTATTTCATGAAAATGGAAGTAAAGTTCTTCTAGCCACTTTCTGCCTCATCTCATATTATTGTGGAGCATGCTGGGCATCATGTAATTTAATCCACAAATTGTTCAACCCCCATATCTAAAGATAGGATTCCTTTAAAAATCATAGCCAAAATACCATTATCACACCTGAAATGTTACCAGAACTTCCTTAATATTATCAGATATCTACTCAGTGCTAAAATTACCCATTTTTCTCCTAGTTTATTTTATAACTTATTTGGATCAATACCAAACTTAGTCATGTCATTGCATGGGTTGATATATCTGTCTCTCTTTTATAAAAACTTGGTTTAATCTTTGTTTCAACTTTATAGTTGAAAAAGATTCAAATGTACAAAAAAGTAGCAGAAGAGGGAGGGGGAGGAGAAGAAGGTGGTTCAGTGAAAAGAAGGGAAAATCTTGCTAGTCACTGACTGGGGGTCTCACCAAGAAGCGTGTGCTCTTGGTTAACTTCACCTTGCTCAGGTATCGCCAGGGGCTGCCCCAAGAATAGAGAGCCGCAGCTGGAAAGGGAGCTGGGAAGTGTTTTTTTTTTCTAGATGGGGAATCTGGGCAGTGCATCTTTGTGTCTTTTGCAGTATTTGTAGCACATGGGACGTCATCTTCACACAAGTTTGGGGGGCAACTCTTCTGGGCTTTGGTGGTCATTCCTGTCACCCTGATAGGAAGCAGAAGAGGGAGGTCAGTAGGACAAACTATAGCCCCTGTTGCTGCAGCTGGTGACAGTGTTACAAGTGGTGCTCCTTACTTGTCCCTTTGTTATCCTGATTTCCCCTTGCTGATCTAGGTATCTTGCTGAGCTGCCCCCAAACCCTCATTTGTGAGATGCTGGAGTACCCCCAAATTTATCACCTTTACTCCTTCCTAGGAGGTATGAGTATGGAGCAAATAGAAATATTCCCAGAAAAAGACATTCTGTTACTTGGAAAGAAATAGTTTGATTTAGTGGAAGTCATGAGACAGGAAAAAAAGAGAAGTCTCACAAGTTGACTTTCATGTCATGTGAGAAAATGCAGAGGGAAGCTCCTGAGGTGTTTTAATCATGCAAAACTGTGCAAAGAACACTTATTAACCTATTCTGCATAACAACAATAAAGTATGAGGGCTCTCAGTACTAATGTGAAGCCCCCAACCATGATATGACTTTAAGGGGAATGGGTCCAGAAAGGAAAGGACAGAATTTGCAATGAACTAGACCCGATGGGGAAAACCAAACCACAGACTTATAATTTAAATGAAGAAAAAAATAACAATGAGCATGAAACAATTGGAAAATGACAGTAATAATGAGGTCATTGTTAGACCACTAGGCAGCATAGTAATGTCTTTTTGAAACATGTGAAACCAAAGAACAAATCTCCTTGCTTTTTGGAGAACTAACTTGGAACTAAGGAAGTCCAAGAAGTACTGGTATGTTGCTGTAGGGCAGTTACTAAATTCTAAAGATAGAGTGATATTTAAATATTGTTAATGCTAGTAGTATTTAATGCCTATAGCATGTTGAAATTCCTAACCCATACCCAATGGGTTCCATTTGTGATTCTGTTCTTGTGACAACTACACAGGTTTGATTAAAATGATAACAACAATGACAACTTCTCACTCATCTCCTTGCTGGTCTTTCCCGCCTATCAACATGATGTATTGCTGCCAGATTAGTGTATGTGGCTGACACATCCTACAGTGACTGCCCAGTGAGTCACACTCTATTATCCTCTTTCTCTGAGTGTGGGTGAAACCTGTAATTTGCTTCTAATCAACAGAATATGGCAAAGGTGATGGTTACTACCTTGATTAGGTTACTATCTATACTTCAGCTGTATCTATATCATTATATCTGTATCTGTGATGCCATTGTTCTTGTGCTCAGTAGAGAGATTCTCTTTGCTGTCTTTGAAGAAGTAAGCTACCATGTCCTGGGAGGGCCTTTGGTAAGGACTAGCTGGCAAAGAACTGTGACTGGCTTGTGGGACCTGAGGGCCAAGGCCCTTAGTCATATACCCACAAGAAATGAATGAGCTGAATGGGTTTAGAATCCCTGTGTGATTATGAGCAGAAGACCTAGTTAAACTGTGCCTGAACCCCTTTCCCAGAGACACTGGGAGGCAATAAATGTGTATTGTTTGAAGCCACTAAATTTGTGGTAACTTGTGATACAGTAACAAAAAAAATTCATTATTAAGAAAAGCAACACTCTATGTATTGGTCAAAAGTCTTCAATGGCTTTTCATTGCCTTTGGAATAAAGTCCAAAAAGCTTTTAAGGGCATTCAAGGCCTCTCGTTATCTGACCTTATTCTCTTTTCCCATGTTATTGTTTATTACTGAGTCTAGGTCCAATCTGAAAGACTATATCAACCTAAGAGAGAGGTCCAGGGCAAAGATTGCCTGTTGAAGGAGTCCCCTGAAGAGCAGAAATAGCTAAGTTGTAATAATAGTTTCTCATTACATCTACTCCATGTTTCCTGTACTTTCCCCCAACTTAACTTTCTGTTTATTGTCTATGCCCATGTTTTACATTTCTGTACCAGCAAGAGTTGTTTTTTCAGTTCTTCCTATTCTAAATCCTACCCATTTTTCTAGACCTCCATAAAACCTAACATGATTATCCCTCCTCAGCCCAACCTAACAGTAATTCACCTCTTTTCTCCACTACTTCTTTTGTAGTGTATTTCTCATATTGCACTCTCTTTTAGTCATTTATCATGGTGGACATTTGTCATTCTTTTTGGCTGCCCAGAATCCAAGCATTTTGCAATGTTTAGGGAATTCCCTATTGTGTGAGTATTGGTGGGAAGCAGAGCCTGCCTTCTGTATAGAAACTGAACTTGCCAAATTCTTACTTTCTCATCTTCACTTTCAGTTATGGTTCAATTAATATATGTTGAGCTGAATTTTCTGACTATATAAATCTCCTAAGATTTTATAATTCCTACATGATAGGAATAAACAAATAATTTATTCAAATAAATATACTCAGAATCAGCTTAGTGAAGGTAAAAATCCCAATTTTCAGGAAGGTTATACGTGTAAAACAAACACACATATTTATATGTGTGTGTATATATAATATGTGAATTTTTCTGAGCCAGAAGAATTTTATTTATTAATATTTGAATATTTATTTTAGTCCTATAACTCAGGAGATTACACACATATATATGGACTTTGGCAGTAATTTTTTTAACTTGCTAGAGAGTGTTAATAGTCTGAAAGCTTCTCGTTCATGTTCCTACTAACCTTTGTATTCCTAGCAATGTGTTTGAAACACAGTAAGTTTTCAATTAGTATTTGTTGAGTAGAGGAATTAAGCTGAACAAGCTTTGATGTAGCCTAAGATTATCCTCTGGTAACCATTCTGTGCTTCTCATATTTCCAAAAAGTTCTTAGAAATTGTAAAGGGGATTATGAACTTAATGGTTTAAATGTATTCATTATCACAACAGATGGAGTGAGTACTGAACCCAACTGGCTGAGGAATTATTTTATTTTATTTATCATCATGTTCCTGCTCCTACCCCTCTTCCCCATGTGACTGTGAGGCAGTTAGTCAGAAGTAGAAGAAAATCATAGAATTCCAATGTGCAGTACAAGACAATATTAGAATTATTGATTTTCAAGTGTTCTGTTGACTTTCCTGGTCAACATTTTGATTTAGTTTTTCTCCTTATACTGGCAGCAGAATTGGTCTCTACAAATAAACAGAAATAGCATGTAAGAAACAGCACCTGAGACCCAAAGATGCTAAATGGCCTGGGGAAGGAAAATCGGGTATGACTCCTGGAACACTGGTGGGTTTGTAATGTGTTGCTGGGAAGAGACTGTCTAAACTGGAAAGGAGGGGAGGGAAAAGTTTGTCATTAGCAGGAATAATAAATTGTTAACAGGAAGCCTTTTGACCAAACCAATACTTAGCTCACTTTTGGCAAATTAGCAAAGAAATGATGACCTGCAGTTGTTTCTGCCCTGTTCTAATTCTCTAATCCCCTGCTTTATAGGCCTGTCCATTAGCATTTTGCTACTCAAGGTGTGGTCCAAGGACCAGCAGCAATGGGCATTTCCTAGGAGTTTGTTAGAAATGGAGAATCTCAGACCCCACTCCAGACCTACTGAATCAGAAACTTCATTTTAACAAGCTTCCCAAGATGATTCATTTTGCACAGTAACTTTTGAGGACTGCAGATTTCTTACTTGTCCTATCAATCCATAAGGGAGGTAATTAAAGAAAAACAAAGCCACTGAATGAATATCTTTTCTTTCTTAAAGAATGGACAATTGGCTACCAGCATTGCACCAGTTTAACCCTTGGCTATCCTTTATTCATTCACTCAACAAATATTTGGGAGGAAGATAGGCTAGCATAAACAGTAATTAACATTTATTGAGCTCGTTTTATCTCCTAGACATCCATGAGGTTATTATGCCTATTTTGTAGATGGGGACACTGGGGAGAAGGAAGAGAAGATGTCACAGACGACACCAACTGTGTAGTGGAAGAACCGAGATCAGTATACATATCTCTCTGAAGGCAGACCTCGCGCCCCACAGCTCCTTGCCACCCACCCGGGGAGTGTACGTTCATTCTCTCCTCCACAGGAATGTTGCACAAGGTCAGACTTCTTTAGTCGAGTAGCAGAGTTCCTCTTCTGGCGCTCTGTGTCGTAGCTAAATTCGGGGTCAGAGGGAAACTAACCAAATTCCAGATCTCACTCTCTAGGTGCCTGGAGTCGCGGGCGCGGAAGAGGAAACTTGCAACAACTTGATCACAGGGAACACCTAACACTTGCCATTTCATCTTCCTTCCATTTTGGTCCTCCCAGCACGGGTAGTCGAGGCGAGAAAAGAGCCTAGACCAGACTTCCCTTAACGAAGATGGCGGCCGTGCACGCCTTGTCCACAGTTGACGCCTACGCCTCCGTCCGGTCTCCATGGTGACGTGGGTCCCTCTTTCGGAGCCCGTCTAGGCTGAGCTGTATGGAAATGATGAGTTTCCTTCCTCCTCATTTTTGCGACAGTTGCAGCGAAAGTCACGGCAGTTGAGGCTGGTGTCAGCTGATTTACTGCAGCGGCGGCGGCAGCGACAGCTTGCATTCTCGGTGGGAGGAGGCGGCTGGCCTGGGGTTGAGGTCCCAAAGGTGTTCCCTCTCGGATCTGCCCACCCCATCCTCCCCATACATTCTCGCCTTGGGCTCTTCGCCGGGGCGTCCGCGGGTGGTGGGACAGACAACATCGCGGCAGATGGAGCTGTGACAGGTAAGGGGGCTTCCGAGGTTACCCTGGCGGAACCCCAGCGCGCAACGTGTTAGCAGCTGGGGATCAGGGGCCGAGGGTCAGGGGTCACAGGCTGCTCCAGCCCGGGGCGGCGCCAGCTGTCAGGGCGCTGCTGCTCCAGGCTCTGCTATGCTCCGCTCCTGCGGGTTCGGGCCCACCGCCAGGCGCCTTTGCATGGAATGTGGGTCCTGCCAGGGCTCTTTGGGGCGCCTTCCCCTGGGGAGTGACATTTGCTTCTGGTGACACTGGCTTTGGTGTTAAGATGGGACAGCCTCGGCTTCAGTGGCAATTTAAACGGGGTGCGGTGGTTAGTGATGCTGGGTGGATGGTTATTGACAGTTCTTTCGGGTCATGTTGTGCACGGTTTTGGGGTACACATAGTCTCTCTTTGCCTGTTGTTGCTCCTCTTTAGTTTACCCTTGCTTAAGGTACCGAGTCGCCGGTTGAGAGTTTAATCTGAGATGACACCTCATGCCACTCTCATCCCTTTGCCCTAGGAATTGGTTTAAGAGGACACCTGCTCTTCTGCTCACCTACTGTTGAAGCGTATGTTTGGAGTCAGCACCACCCTGTCTCCGACTCAAAAATTGTCTTTTCTTTTATGTTTTGATTCACTTGCTATGCCAATTTCACAGCTCTAACTAGGCAGAATTTGCTTGTTCTTAATAGTTTTGAAACTATGGCAGCTACAGTTGCCTCTCAGGCAGCTTTGCTTTTGTTGAAGCTGCGGATTCTAGGGCTCAGTGAGAGCTACAGCTTGCTTTCACTGTCACATGTGTCACGAGCCCAAAAATGGCAAGCGGTAACTCTTTGATGTTTATTGCTTAGGACTTTATGACAAGATGGCAAGAATCACCTGTTGTATGAGAAAAATTGAGTTTTTAAAGTTTTGCTACACACACACAAATTTTCTTTCTTTGTAAGCAACTTATGATAGTATGAAGGTGGAGGGCAGCTTAAGAATGAAAATAATGTGTTGAAATGCCCTTGTTATGAAGAATCAAAACCTACCATGATTTCATCCAAAGTAACAGATCTTCCAGTTATTTCAAATTGGGAAAATGGAACAATATAGATAATAAATGCCTTGTTAATTTCAATTAGCGATTGTAGTAGAGAAATTTGCTTAAATGTCTGTATTTTTAAAAAGCTACAGAACTCTACTTAACAGCAAAGCTAGAGTATGCTCTTTATTTTTTCTTATTGTCACCCGTAGATAAATTTTAAAATATCTTGATAATTAGATAAATTGAAAGGACCGGGCTTTGCCTTATTTGAGTATCACTGTGGGAACTTAAGTATTGAGGAAGTGAGCCTTGTATCTTACAATTTTTTTAAGTTTTTATCTTGGATATAAGTTCTGTTTTGAATCAAAGGAAGTGGGGTGGTTTATCTGTATAACAGGCTTAGCATGGAAAACTTCAAATGTAGTGAGCTGGTTTTGCCTTTGTGACCTGGTTTTTGTGCCTTTGCAAAGGGTAATGATGTGTAGTTTTAGTAGTGTTAGGTGAGTCCTTCAAGTTTGTTTTGAACCTGAGGTACAGAGGATTGAGTTAATCTTTCTCAATTCAAGGATCATCATTGGGCTGTTCACTATGTGTCTCCTGTTTTGGGGTGTTCTGTTTTTTTCTCCGTTCTTTTTTTCCACTTCCCACTCCATTGCTTTGCCCATCAATCCATAGGCAACCATTCTAACGTCTGTGATGTGTATCCTCTATATGGGTTACAGATGTTCCTTGTGTTTCCCAGATACTAGTCCTTTAAATATTACAAGTATATTTGTTCCTATTCTGTCATTTGTAACATTTTTCATGATGTCCTTCATTGAACAGAAATCTTTTTTGATATAATCAAAATTTTAAAATTTGCCTTGTGGTTTGTATTTTGGGGTTTTAAGAAGTCATTCTCCGATTCTGTGTCACAAACTTAATCTCCTAATTTATATACAACTAACTTCATAGTTTTCCTTTAAATTTGTAGGTATTTAACACATTCAGAGTCTGTCTTTTTATATGTCACAAGATACAGATTCAGTTTATTTTCCATATATTGGGCCAGTTTTCCTAGTGTCATTCTCTCCTTTCCCCATAGATAAATGATGCCACACTTGTATATTATAAGTAACCTGAACACTGTCTTATGTTGGTTTGGTTATTTGTGTGCACATGATCTAATACCATGCTGTTTTAATATTATGGCTTTGTATTGTTTTTTCCCTACATGAATAATTCTTCCCGTTTATTTTTAGATTTATTTTGAAATAATTATAGATTCACAGGAATTTGCAAAAAAATAGTACAAAGAGGTCTAGTTTCCCCCAATGGTTACATCTTATATAACTTCACCCAATTTCCCTCAATAGTTACATTTTATACAACTATAGTACAATAGTAGCAAAAGCAAGAAATTGGCATTGACACAATGTGTGTATATCCTTCTGTGCCATTTTATTACCTGTGTTACAGTAGGTATCTACCTGTACTACCACTGCAGTCAAGATTCAGAATTATCACATCACAACCAAGATGTTCTTTGTGCTACCCCTTTCTATTCACACCCATCTCCCTTCCCCTTACTATCCCTACCTCTGGTTACTAATCAATTTTACATCTTTATATTTTGTCATTACAAGAGTGCTATGTAAATGGAATTACACAGCATGTGACATTTGAAATTGAGATCATCCAAATTGTTGCATAATTTAAGTCATATTCCATGGAATATATGTACCACAATTTGTCTGATCACTCACCTGGACAGTGGAGCTGTTAACAGTTTTTGGCTAGAGTTTCTAAAAGCAATGCAACTAGAATTTTGATTGAGGATTCATGGACTCTATAGATTTATTTTGGGGAGCATTGACATCATTATAATTTTAGGTTATCTTGTCCAAGAGCACTGGATGGTCTTTCATTTATGATTGAGCAGAAAGTATATTTTTTGTGGTTTAAAAAAATATTGTGAATAAGTACTGTTTTAAAGTAGACTATAGCTAATAGAAGAAAATGCCAGAGATTTTCATATATTGATTCTACCTTTTGTGTGTGTGTGTGCATGTGTTCTATAGGACAGAGATAAAAAAATAAAAATCTTGAAATAATTTTAGTACTTGTAGAGTTGGGCTGGAATTAGGTAAGGCCTTTATTGCTGGTTTATCTATCATATTTCTCTGTGACATTTGTTTTGTTTGTTGGCACAGATAAACTCCATGATTAGAGTATGGGGATAGTGAGGATTGTAGATTCTGTTTCCATTTTGTCCATTTCATTGTTGCATTTTATAAAGAGTTCATATCATATGTGTATGCTGCCATTGATTGTAGGAAGAACAAACTGAGAACTTACTTGTGGCTCAGTGAAATTCTGTCAGCAAAAAGAGGTACAGATACTGTGATAGTGATGTTAACTTAAATTTGAACTATGTGTGTAGTTCATTTGCTTTGATCTGTATTTTACTTAGAGCTACTTTGCTCATAAGAGCACAAAGGATTTCATTGGAAAGAGAAGTCCTATTCCATGACTGCATTCGGAAAGTCCTTGTCTAAGTGGAATTTTCATTTTTTTCTATTCAAGAATGTCTCTACTATATTAATAAAAATAGCAAATATTTGAAATAAAATTAGGCCATCTTTTCCTAAATGTATTGGTGATGTTTAATGTAGATGATTGCTTAGGTTAGAGGGAGCCATAAAATGATGGGACAATAAAATGTTAGGGCACCGGTCAGTTCAGGGTGGAGAGCATTTCTGAAGGGCTAAGGGTTATTCTGTACTCTTAGAGTAGAAAATTACTGGAAATACATGACTTTTTAACCACTGTCTCCCATTCAGCTTAGCAATGATTATTTATGACCCTTCAAGCTCACTGCAGATATTTCACTAGTGTTTTGCACATACATATTTTTCTCTGACTGTTGGTAGTTAATATATGTCAGTGATAACAGACTGATTGAGTGTGCCAGTTACCTTCTGTTCTTGCATCAAGTTGTTTATTTGGCTGTCATCCTTAAGGGCTCTTCTTTTTTCTAAACGTTTAAAATACAAACACACAATAAAACCACCATTAGTGGGAGTGAAAAGTTCAGACTAATAAAATATCACTTTACTTTGTTTAAAAGACAGTTTTGTGATTCATTAACAGACCTTAGTGAGTATAGTAGTGATTAAACTATGTCAGCTAATTTGCTGCATAGGTCCTAAGATATGTCTTGCTGTGTATATGTCAGAGTAAAAGAGGCTGGAATATAGGCACAACCTGCAGCTGGGGAAAAACAATTAGCATGTTGATAGGGATTTGATTAAGAGATTTGATTTGAGAAGTATTAATTGCTGACATTGTTATAGAAAAATTAAATGGTAAGCCCATGAAATCCAAAGCATGTAAAATAAAAATGTATTTTAATTCACAGATAGATGCAGCTTTTTTTTTCTTTAACAGGAAAAATAAAATAAAATTTATGTATGTTCATATGGGGAAGCCATAGACATGTGTTCCTAATGCAGCTTTTTTTTAAACCAAGGCAAACATACTTCATTCATTATTTTGTTAGTTTATTCAGCAAGTATTTGGGTTCTCCTATGTGGCAGAAATTGTAGGCACTGGGAATAACACTATAGAACAGAACATCACCTTTGTGGAGTTAGTGGGAGAGACAGACAAAAAAATAGTAAAACATTGGTATGTTACATGATTGTAAATGGTTTGGAAAAACATAATAAAATACTGCTGGGTGGTAGATTTTGCAATTTATGAATTTATGGTGATCAGGAGAGGCCTCATTGAGATGACCTTTTTTTTTTTTATTAAGGTATCATTGATATACACTCTTATGAAGGTTTCACATGATCAACATTGTGGTTACTACATTCACTCATATTATCAAGTCCCCCCCCACCCCATTGCAGTCACTGTCCTTCAGGATAGTAAGATGCCACAGAGTCACTACTTGTCTTATCTGTGCTACACTAACTTCACCGGGACACCCCCCCACACCATGTATGCCAATCATAATACCTCCTCAATCTCCTTCTCCCTCCCTCCCCACCCACCCTCCTCACCCGTCCCCTTTGTAAACAGTCAGTCCCTTCGTGGAGTCTGTGAGTCTGCGAGTCTGCTGCTGTTTTGTTCCTTCAATTTTGCTTTGTTGTTATATTCCACAAATGAGGGAAATCATTTGGCACTTGTCTTTCTCTGCCTTGCTTATTTCACTGAGCATAATACCCTCTAGCTCCATCCATGCTGTTGCAAATGGTAGGATTTGTTTTCTTCTTATGGCTGAATAATATTCCATTGTGTATATGTACCACCTCTTCTTTATCCACTTATCTCCTGATGGACACTAGGTTGCTTTCATGTCTTGGCTATTGTAAATAGTGCTGCGATAAACATAGGGGTGCATATGTCTTTGAATCTGTGATCTTGCTTTCTTTGGGTAAATTCCTAGAAATGGAGGTACTGGATCAAATGGTATTTCTGTTTTTAGTTTTTTGAGGAACCTTCATATTGCTTTCCACAATGGTTGAACTAATTTACATTTCCACCAACAGTGTAGGAGGATTCCCCTTTCTCTGCATTCTTGCCAGCATTTGTTGTTCCTTGTCTTGTGGATATTGGCCATCCTAACTGGTGTGAGGTGATATCTCATTGTGGTTTTAATTTACATTTTCCTGATAATTAGCGATGTGGAGCATCTTTTCATGTCCCTGTTGGCCACCTGAATTTCTTCTTAGGAGAAGTCTGTGTTCACATCCCCCAACCATTTTTTAATCGGGTATTTGCTTTTTGGGTGTTGAGGCATGTGAGTTCTTTATATATTTTGAATGTTAACCCCATGTTGGATATGTTGTTTACAAATATATTCTCCCATGCTGTAGGATGCCTCTTTGTTTTACTGATGGTGTCCTTTGCTGTACAGAAGCTTTTTAATTTGTTGTAGTCCCATTTGTTCATTTTTGCTTTTGTTTTCCTTGCCCGAAGAGATGTGTTCAGGGAAAGGTTGCTCATGTTTATATTCAAGAGAGTTTTGCCTATGTTTTCTTCTAAGAGTTTTATGGTTTCATGACTTACATTCAGGTGTTTGATTCATTTCGAGTTTACTTTTGTGTATGGAGTTAGACAATAATCCAGTTTCATTCTCTTGCATGTAGCTGTTCAGTTTTGCCAATACCAGCTGTTGAAGAGGCTGTCAGTTCCCCATTGTAAATCCATGACTCCTTTATCGTATATTAATTGACCATATATACTTGGGCTTATATCTAGGCTCTCTATTCTGTCCCATTTAGCTATGGGTCTATTCTTGTGCCAGTACCAAATTGTCTTGATTACTGTGGCTTTGTAGTAGAGCTTGAAGTTGGAGAGCATAATCCTCCCCGCTTTATTCTTCCTTCTCAGTATTGCTTTGGGTATTCTGGGTCTTTTGTGGTTCCATATGAATTTTAGAACTCTTTGTTCTAGTTCGTTGGAGAATGCTGTTCGTATTTTGATAGGGATTGCATTGAATCTGTAGATTGCTTTAGGCAGGATGACCATTTTGACAATATTAATTCTTCCTATCCATGAGCATGGGATGTATTTCCATTTATTGATGTCTTCTTTTATCTTTCTCGCGAGTGTATTGTAGTTTTCCGGGTATAGGTCTTTCACCTCCTTGGGTAGGTTTACTCCTAGGTACTTTATATATATTTTTTGATGCAATTGTGAATGGAATTGTGTTCCTGATTTCTCTTCCAGCTAGTTCACCATTAGTATATAGGAATGAAACAAATTTCTGTTTATTGATTTTTGTATCCTGCAACTTTGCTAAAATCAGTTATTAGTTCAAGTTTTGGGTGGATTCTTCAGGGGTTTTTATGTACAATGTGTCATCTGCAAACAGTGACAGTTTAACTTCTTCCTTACCAATCTGGATGCCTTTTATTTCTTTGTTGTCTAATTGCCATGACTAGGACCTCCAGTACTATGTTGAATAAAAATGGGAAGAGTGGTCATCTTTGTCTTGTTCCTGATCTTAAAGTAAAAGCTTTCAGCTTCTCGCTGTTAAATATGATGTTGGCTGTAGGTTTGTCATATATGGCCTTTATTATGTTGAGGTCCTTGCCCTCTATACCCATTTTGTTAAGAGTTTTTATCATGAATGGATGTTGAATTTTGTCAAATGCTTTTTCAGCATCTATGGAGATGATCATGTGATTTTTGTCCTTCTTTTTGTTGATGTGGTGTATGATGTTGATGGATTTTCAAATATTATACCATCCTTGCAACCCTGGAATAAGTCCAACTTGATCATGATAGATGATCTTTTTGATGTATTTTTGAATTCGATTTGCTAGTATTTTGTTGAGTGGTTTTGCAGGTATGTTCTTCAGGGATATTGGTCTGTAATTTTCTTTTTTGTGGTGTCTTTGCCTGGTTTTGGTATTAGAGTGATGCTAGCCTCACAGAATGAGTTTGGAAGTATTCCCCTCTATTCTACTTGGAAAAGTTTAAGGAGAATGGTTATGAGATCTTCACTAAATGTTTAGTAAAATTCCACGGTGAAGCCATGTGGTCCAGGGGTTTTGTTCTTAGGTAGTTTTTTTTATTACCAATTCAATTTTGTTGCTGGAAATTGGTCTGTTCAGATGTTCTGCTTCTTCCTTTGTCAGTCTTGGGAGATTGTATTTTTCTAGAAAGTTGTCCATTTCTTCTAGGATATCTAATTTGTTAGCATATAATTTTTCATATTCTCTAATAATTCTTTGTATTTCTGTGGTGTCCATAGTGATTTTTCCTTTCTCATTTCTGATCCTGTTTATGTATGTAGACTCTCTTTTTTTCTTGATAAATCTGGCTAGGGGTTTATCTATTTTGTTGATTTTCTTGAAGAACCAGATCCTGCTTTCATTGTTTCTTTCTATTGTTTTATTCTTTTTGATTTTATTTATTTCTGCTCTGATCTTTATTATGTCTCTCCTTCTACTGACTTTGGGCCTCATTTGTTCTTCTTTTTCTAGTTTCATTAATTGTGAGTTTATCCTGTTCATATGGGATTGTTCATCTTTCCTGAGGTAAGCCTGTATTTCAGTACACTTCCCTCTTAGCACAGCCTTCACTGCATCCCAGAGATTTTTCCGTGTTTAGTTATTGTTTTCATTCATCTCCATATATTGCCTGATCTCTGTTTTTATTTGGTCATTTATCCATTGATTATTTAGGAGCATGTTGTTAAGCCACCATGTGTTTGTGGGCTTTTTTGTTTTCTTTGCATAATCTTCTAGTATCAAACCTTTGTGGTCTGAGAAGCCTGGTACAATTTCAATCCTTCTGAATTTAGTTTAGCTCTTTTTGTGGCCTAGTATATGATCTATTCTTGAAAATGTTCCATGTGCACTTGAGAAAAATGTGTATCCTGCTGTTTTGGGGTGGAGTGTGCTGTAGATGTCTGTTAGGTCCATCTGTTCTAATGTGTTGTTCAGTGCCTCTGTCTCTACTTATTTTCTGTCTGGTTGATATGTCCTTTGGAGTGAGTGGTGTGTTGAAGTCTCCTAAAATGAATGCATTGCATTCTATTTCCCCCTTTAATTCTGTTAGTATTTGTTTCACATATTTAGGTGATCCTGTGTTGGGTACATAGATGTTTACAATACTTATATCCTCTTGTTGGACTGACCCCTTTTCATTATGTAATGTCCTTCTTTGTCTCTTGTGACTTTTTTGTTTTGAAGTCTATTTTGTCTGATACAGGTACTGCAACTCCTGATTTTTCTCCCTATTAGCTGCATGAAATATCTTTTTCTATCCCTTCACTTTTAGTCTGTGTATGTCTTTGTGTTTGAAATGAGTTTCTTGTAGGCAGCATATAGTTGGGTCTTGTTTTTTTAATCCATTCAGTAACTCTTTGTCTTTTGATTGGTGCATTCAGACCATTTACATTTAGGATGATTATCCATAGGTATGTACGTATTGCCATTGCAGGTTTTAGATTCGTGGTTACCAAAGTTTCAAGGGTAGCTTTTTTACTATCTAACAGTCTAACTTAACTCACTTAGTGTGCTTTTACAAACACAATCTAAAGATTCCTTTTTTTCCTTCGTTTCTTTTTCTTCCTCCTCCATTCTTTATATATTGGGTATCATATTCTCTACTCTTTGTGTATTTCTTGACTGACTTTGGGGGTAGTTGATTTAATTTTGTTTTTGCATAGTAATTAATTGGTCTACTTCCTTTACTGTGGTTTTATTTTCTCTGGTGACAGCTATTCAGACTTAGGAACACTTCCATTTATAGCCTCCAAAATACACTGAAGAGACGGTTTGTGGGAGGTAAATTCTCTCAACTTTTGCTTATCTGGAAATTGTTTAATCCCTCCTTCAGATTTAAATGACAATCTTGCCAGGTAGGGTATTTCTGATTCAAGGCTCTTCTCTTTCATTGCATTAAATATATCATGACACTCCCTTCTGGCCTGTAAAGTTTCTTCTGAAAAGTCAGATGATAGCCTGGTTGGTTTTCCTTTGTATGTGATTTTTTTTCTCTCTCTCTCTGGCTGCATTTAATACTCTGTCCTTATCCTTGATATTTGCCATTTTAATTATTATATTTCTTGGTTTTATCTTCCTTAGGTCCCATGTGTTGGGAGATCTGTGCACCTCCATGGCCTTGGAGACTATCTCCTTCCCTAGATTGAAGAAGTTTTCAGCAATTTTCTCCTCAAAGACACTTTCTTTTTTTTTAATATAATTTATTTTATTATCATTAATTTACAATTACATGTGCAATATTACGATTATTAAACTACCCTTTCATCAGGTCCCCCCCACCAACCCCATTACAGTCACTGTCCATCAGCGTAGTGAGATGCTATAGAATCACTACTTGTCTTATCCGAGTTGTACTGCCCTCCCCGTGCCCCCCAACATTACATCTGCTAATCGTAATGCCCCTTTTTCCCTCTTATCCCTCCCTTCCCGCCCATTTTCCCCAGTCCCTTTCCCTTTGGTAACTATTAGTCCGTTCTTGGGTTCTGTGAGTCTGCTGCTGTTTTGTTCCTTCAGTATTTTTTCTTTGTTCTTATACTCCACATATGAGTGAAATCATTTGATACTTGTCTTTTTCGGCTTGGCTTATTTCACTGAGCATAATACCCTCTAGCTCCATCCATGTTGTTGCAAATGGTAGGATTTGTTTTCTTCTTATGGCTGAATAATATTCCATTGTGTATATGTACCACATCTTCTTTATCCATTCATCTACTGATGGACACTTAGGTTGCTTCCATTTCTTGGCTATTGTAAATAGTGCTGCGATAAACATAGGGGTGCATCTGTCCTTTTCAAATTGGGCTGCTGCATTCTTAGGGTAAATTCCTAGGAGTGGAATTCCTGGGTCAAATGGTATTTCTATTTTGAGTTTTTTGAGGAACCTCCATACTGCTTTCCACAATGGTTGAACTAATTTGCAGTCCCACCAGCAGTGTAGGAGGGTTCCCTTTTCTCCACATCCTCGCCAACATTTGTTGTTGTTTGTGTTTTGGATGTTGGCCATCCTCACTGGTGTGAGGTGATATCTCATTGTGGTTTTAATCTGCATTTCTCTGATGATTAGCGATGTGGAGCATCTTTTCATGTGCCTGTTGGCCATCTGAATTTCTTCTTTGGAAAGTGTCTATTCATGTCTTCTGCCCATTTCTTAATTGGATTATTTGCTTTTTGTTTGTTAAGGTGAATGAGTTCTTTATATATTTTGGATGTCAACCCTTTATCAGATACGTTTTTTATGAATATATTCTCCCATACTGTAGGATATCTTTTTGTTCTACTGATGGTGTCCTTTGCTGTACAGAAGCTTTGCAGCTTGATATAGTCCCACTTGTTCATTTTTGCTTTTGTTTCCCTTGCCTGGGGATATGTTCATGAAGAAGTCGCTCATGTTTATGTCCAAGAGATTTTTGCCTATGTTTTTTTCTAAGAGTTTTATGGTTTCATGACTTACATTCAGGTCTTTGATCCACCTTGAGTTTACCTTTGTGTATGGGGCTAGACAGTAGTCCAGTTTCATTCTCTTACATGTAGCTGTCCAGTTTTTCCAACACCAGCTGCTGAAGAGGCTGTCATCTCCCATTGTATATCCAAGGCCTTTATCAAATATTAATTGACTGTATATGTTTGGGTTAATGTTTGGATTTTCTATTCTGTTCCACTGGTCTGTGGGTCTGTTTTTGTGCCAATACCAAATTGTCTTGATTACTGTGGCTTTGTAGTAGAGCTTGAAGTCAGGGAGTGTAATTCCCCCTGTTTTATTCCTCCTTCTCAGGATTGCTTTGGCTATTCGGGTCTTTTGTGGTTCCATATGAATTTTAGAATTATTTGTTCCAGTTCATTGAAGAAAGCTGTTGGTAGTTTGATAGGGATTGCATTGAATCTGTAGATTGCTTTAGGTAGTATAGCCATTTTGACAATATTATTCTTCCTAGCCAAGAGCATGGGATGCATTTCCATTTGTTAGTGTCCTCTTTAATTTCTCTTAGGAGTGTCTTGTAGTTTTCAGAGTACAGGTCTTTCACTTCCTTCGTTAGGTTTATTCCTAGGTATTTTATTCTTTTTGATGCAATTGTGAATGGAATTGTTTTCTGATTTCTCTTTCTGTTAGTTCGTCATTAGTGTATAGGAAAGCAACAGATTTCTGTGTGTTAATTTTGTATCCTGCAACTTTGCTGAATTCAGATATTAGTTCTAGTAGTTTCGGAGTGGAGTCTTTAGGGTTTTTATGTACAGTAACATGTCATCTGCAAATAGTGACAATTTGACTTCTTCTTTACCAATCTGGATGCTTGTATGTCTTTGTTTTGTCTGATTGCCATGGCTAGGACCTCCAGTACTATGTTGAATAACAGTGGAGAGAGTGGGCATCCTTGTCTTGTTCCTGATCTTAGATGAAAAGCTTTCAGCGTCTCGCCATTAAGTATGATGTTAGCTGTGGATTTGTCATATATAGCCTTTATGATGTTGAGGTACTTGCCCTCTATACCCATTTTGTTGTGAGTTTTAATCAGGAATGGATGCTGAATTTTGTCAAATGCTTTTTCAGCATCTATGGAGATGATCATGTGGTTTTTGTTCTTCTTTTTGTTGATGTGGTGGATGATGTTGATGGATTTTCGAATGTTGTACCATCCTTGCATCCCTGGGATGAATCCCACTTGATCATGGTGTATGATCCTCTTGATGTATTTTTGAATTCGGTTTGCTAATATTTTGTTGAGTATTTTTGCATCTACGTTCATCAGGGATATTGGTCTGTAATTTTCTTTTTTGGTGAGGTCTTTGCCCGGTTTTGGTATTAGAGTGATGCTGGCTTCATAGAATGAGTTTGGAAGTATTCCCTCCTCTTCTATTTTTTGGAAAACTTTAAGGAGAATCGGTGTTATTTCTTCTCTATATGTCTGGTAGAATTCAGAGGTGAATCCATCAGGCCCGGGGTTTTGTTCTTGGGTAGTTTTTTGATTACCAATTCGATTTCGTCACTGGTGATTGGTCTGTTTAGTTTTTCTGTTTCTTGCTTGGTCAGTCTTGGAAGGTTGTATTTTCCTAAGATGTTGTCCATTTCTTCTATGTTTTCCAGCTTGTTAGCATATAGATTCTCATAATATTCTCTTATGATTCTTTGTATTTCTGTGGAGTCCGTCGTGATTTTTCCTTTCTCATTTTTTGATTGTGTTTATGTGTGTAGATTCTCTTTTTCTCTTAATGAGTCTGGCTAGGGGTTTATCTATTTTGTTTATTTTTTCAAAGAACCAGCTCTTGGTTTTATTGATTTTTTTCTATTGTTTTATTCTTCTCAATTTTATTTATTTCTTCTCTAATCTTTATTATGTCCCTCCTTCTGGTGACTTTGGGCCTCATTTGTTCTTCTTTTTCCAATTTCAGTAATTGTGTCTTTAGACTATTCATTTGGGAATGTTCTTCCTTCTTTAAATAGGCCTGGATTGCAATATACTTTCCTCTTAGAACTGCCTTTGCTGCGTCCCACAGAAGTTGTGGCTTTGTGTTGTTGTTGTCATTAGTCTCCATATATTCTTTGATTTCTGTTTTGATTTGGTCGTTAACCCATTGATTAATTAGGAGAGTGTTGTTAAGTCTCCATGTATTTGTGAGCCTTTTTGATTTCTTTCTAAAATTTATTTCTAGTTTTATACCTTGGTGATCTGAGAAGTTGGTTGGTAGGATTTCAATATTTTTGAAATTACTGAGGTTCTTTTTGTGGCCTAGTATGTGGTCTATTCTGGAAAATGTTCCATGTGCACTTGAGAAGAATGTGTATCCTGTTGCTTTTGGGTGTAGAGTTCTGTAGATGTCTGTTAGGTCCATCTGTTCTAGTGTGTTGTTCAGTGCCTCTGTGTCTTTACTTATTTTCTGTCTGGTTGATCTGTCCTCTGGAGTGAGTGGTGTGTTGAAGTCTCCTAAGATGAATGCATTGCTGTCTATTTCCTCCTTTAATTCTGTTAGTATTTGTCTCACATATGCTGGCGCTCCTGTGTTGGGTGCATATATATTTATAATGGTTCTATCTTCTTGTTGGACTGACCCCTTTATCATTATGTAATGTCCTGCTTTTTCTTTTGCTACTTTCTTCATTTTGAAGTCTATTTTGTCTGATACAAGTACTGCAACACCTGCTTTTTTCTCTTTGTTGTTTGCATGAAATATCTTTTTCCATCCCTTCACTTTTAGTCTGTGTATATCTTTGGATTTGAGGTGAGTTTCTTGTAGGCAGCATATAGATGGGTCTTGCTTTTTTATCCATTCTGTTACTCTGCGTCTTTTGATTGGTGCATTCAGTCCATTTACATTTAGGGTGATTATTGATAGGTATGTACTTATTGCCATTGCTGGCTTTAGATTCGTGGTTACCAAGGGTTCAAGGGTTGCTTCTTTACTATCTATCAATCTAACTTAACTTTCTTGTTAAGTTATTGTAAACACAGTCTAATGTTTCTTTATTTCTCTCCCTTTTTATTCCTCCTCCTCCATTCTTTCTATAATTGGTGTTTTATTCTTTGCCTTTAGTTAGTATTTGGATGGTCTGCTTTCTTTGCTATGATTTTATTTTCTCTGGTGACATCTTTTCAGCCTTAGGTGTGCTTCCATCTAGAGCAGTCCATTTAAGATATCCTGTAGTGGTGGTTTATGAGAGGCAAACTCTCTCAACTTTCGTTTGTCTGGAAATTGTTTAATCCTCCATCATATTTAAATGATAATCGTGCTGGATACAATATTCTTGGTTCGAGGCCCTTCTGTTTCATAACGTTAAATATATCATGCCATTCTCTTCTGGCCTGTAAGGTTTCTGTTGAGAAGTCTGATGATAATCTGATGGGTTTTCCTTTGTAGTTGATCTTTTTTCTCTCTCTAGCTGCCTTTAATACCCTGTCTTTATCTTTGATCTTTGCCATCTTAATTATTATGTGTCTTGGTGTTGTCTTCCTTGGGTTCCTTGTGTTGGGAGATATATGAGCTTCGGTGGACTGCGAGACTACTTCCTTCCCCAGCGAGGAAAGTTTTCAGCAATTATTTCTTCAAAGACACTTTCTATCCCTTTTTCTCTCTCTTCTTCCTCAGGTACTCCTATAATGCGAATATTGTTCCGTTTGGATTGGTCACACAGTTCTCTTAATATTCTTTCATTCCTAGAAATCCTTTATCTCTCTCTGCCTCAGCTGCTCTGTACTCCTGTTCTCTGTTTTCTATTCCATTAACAGTCTCTTGCATCTCATCCATTCTGCTGTTTAGCCCGTCGATCGCTTGTCTGATTTCTGCATTGTCTTTCCTCAGTTCCCTCACTTCCTCCCTCAGCTCTTGCACATTTCTCTGTAGGTCCATCAGCATGGTTATGACTTTTATTCTGAATTCTTTTTCAGGAAGTCTGTGCATTTCCATCCCTTCAGACTCCCTCTCTGGGGTTGTCTGGTTGATTTTGGTCTGAACCATATTCCTCTGTCTTTTCATGGCTATAGAATTGGTCACTGATAGTTGCTACATGTGTCACCTGGGCTCTTTAAGACTTTGAAAAGAGAAGAAAAAAAAAGAGAAAATAAAAGAAAAAAAAGAAAAAAGAAAGAAAGAAAGAAGAAAAGAAAGGAAAGAAAAAACAAAAACAAAACAAAAAACAAAACAAAAAAAAAGCCCACCGGACGTAGATTCTGTGGGAATGCTGTAGGTGGCGCTATTGCCCCACTATTCCACAGCTGTGACTGTGCCACTCCGCAGGGCCCTTTATCTCTCTGGCACGGGTGAGAACGAATAGGAGGCTGTTGATCTCAGTGGGAAGTGTAAGTATGGCTACGCTTCCTCAGTCGCCAGCTAAGGCGTCTGAAACTCCCCCGGACTCCCAGCCTGCTGGGCTGAGTGTGCTGGGGCGATCCGGCTCCTCTGCTGGGCTCCTGTCTCTTTAAGACCGGGGAGGAAAGCGTGCACTTTTTTTTTTCCTTCCCGGAGCCGGCTGCAAGCACCCTGGCGCGTTCCCCGCTCAGATCCTGCCCCTCTGTCTCTCCAATCTCCGCTGCACTGCGCAATGTGGGTCAGCGCTCCCCGCGCAGATCACCGGGGCTGGCTACTTCGCGGGGTGTGCTTCCTCTCCCTCCCGGCTCTGAATCCTCTCCTCCCGCCGGTGCGCTGGGGTGGGGGGGGGCTCGGGTCCCGCCGGGTCGCGGCTCCGTATCTTACCCGCCTCTTGAGGTGCCGAGTCCTCTCGGGTGTAGCTGCACGCTGTGCGCTTTCCTGTGTATTCTCGTCTCTCTTTTAGGAATAGATGTATTTTCTGTGTTTTCGTAGATAAATATAGTGTTGGGAGGAGATTTCTGCTGCCCTGCTCACACCGCCATCTTCCCGGAAGTCAGAGGTTTTGTTCTTAGGTAGTTTTTTGATTACCAATTCAGTTTCTTTGCTGGTAATTTGTCTGTTCAGATTTTCTGTTTCTTCCTGGTTCAGCCTTGAAAGGTTGTATTATTCTAGAAAGTTGTCAATTTCTTTTAGGTTATCCAGTTTGTTAGCATATAATTTTTCATAGTATTTTCTCATAATTCTTTGTACTTCTGTGGTGTCCATAGTGATTTTTCCTTTCTCATTTCTTGTTCTGTTTATGTGTGTAGACTCTTTTTTTCTTGGTAAGTCTGGCTAGGTCTTTATCTATTTTGTTTATTTTCTCGAAGAATCAGCTCCTGCTTTCATTGATCCTTTCTATTGTTTTATTCTTCTCAATATTATTTATTTCTGCTCTAATCTTTATTATGTCCCTCCTTCTACTGACATTGGGCCTCATTTGTTCTTCCTTTTCTAGCTTCATTAATTGTGAGTTTAGACTGTTCACTTGGGATTGTTCTTCTTTCCTGAGGTAGGCCTGTATTGCAATATATTTCCCTCTTATCACTGCCTTTGCTGCCTCTTACAGATTTTGCAGTGTTGAATTTTTGTTGTCATTTGTCTCCATATATTCCTTGATCTCTGTTTTTATTTGGTCATTGATCCATTGATTATTTAGGAGCATGTCATTAAGCCTCCATGTGTTTGTGGGTTTTTTCATTTTTTTGAGTAATTTATTTCTAGTTTCATACCTCTGTGATCTGAGAAGCTGGTTGGTACAATTTCAATCTTTTTGAATTTACTGAGGTTCTTTTTGTGGCCTAGTATATGATCTATTCTTGAAAATGTTCCATGTGCACTTGAGAAGAATGTGTATCCTGTTGCTTTTGGATGGAGTGTTCTGTAGATGTCCATTAGGTCCATCTGTTCTAATATATTTTTCAGTGCCTCTCTCTCTATTTATTTTTTGTCTGGTTGATCTGTCCTTTGGAGTGAGTGGTGTGTTGAAGTCTCCTAAAATGAATGCATTGCATTCTATTTCCCCGTTTTATTCTGTTAGTATTTGTTTCACAGATGTAGGTGATCCTGTGTTGGGCGCCTAGATATTTATAATAGTTATATTTTTTTGTTGGACTGACCCCTTTATCATTATGTAATGTCCTTCTTTGTCTCTTGTGACTTTCTTTGTTTGAAGTCTATTTTGTCTGATACAAGTACTGCAACTCCTGCTTTTTTCTCCCTCTTAGTTGCATGAAATATCTTTTTCCATCCCTTCACTTTTAGTTTGTGTATGTGATTGGGTTTGAAGTGAGTCTTTTGTATGCAGCCTATATATGGGTCTTGTTTTTTTATCCATTCAGTGACTCTACATCTTTTTTTTGGTGCATTGAGACCATTTACAATTAGGGTGATTATCGATAGGTATGTACTTATTGCCATTGCAGGCTTTAGAATCATGGTTACCAAAGATTCAAGGGTAATTCCCTTACTATCCAACAGTCTAATTTAACTCACTTTGTATGTTATTACAAACACAACTGAAAGATTCTTTTTTTCCTTCTTTTTCTTCCTCCTCCATTCTTTGTATGTTATGAATTATATTCTGTACTCTTTGTCTCTCCCTTGTGTGACATCTATTTAGCCTTAGGAATACTTCCACCTATAGGAGTCCCTCCAAAATGCACTGTAGAGGTGGTTTGTGGGAGATAAATTCTCTCAGCTTTTGCTTATCTGAAAATTGTTTAATCCCCCCTTTAAATTTAAATGATAACTTTCCAGGTAGAGTATTCTTCATTCCAGGCCCTCTCCTTCATTGCATTAAATATATCATGCCACTCCTTTCTCGCCTGTAAGGTTTCTCTTGAGAAATCTGATGATAGCCTGATGGGTATTCCTTTGTATATGATCTTTTTTCTCTCTCTAGCTGCTTTTAAGTTTGATCTTTGCCATTTTAATTACTATTTGTCTTGATGTTGTCTTCATTGTGTCCCTTGTGTTGGGAGATCTGTGCACCTCCATAGCTGAGAGACTATCTCCTTCCCCAGATTGGGGACGTTTTCAGCAATTACCTCCTCAATGACACTTTCTATCCCTTTTTCTCTGTCTTCTTCTTCTGGTACCCCTATTATGTGAATATTGTTCCATTTGAATTGGTCACACAGTTCTCTCAATATTCTTTCATTCTTAGAGATTCTTTTTTCTCTCTGTGCCTCAGCTTCTTTGTATTCCTCTTCTCTAATTTCTATTCCATTTACCGTCTCTTCTACTACATCTAATCTGCTTTTAAATCCCTCCACTGTATGTTTTATTTAAGATATGGAATTTCTTAATGATTGAATCTTCATCTTAAATTCTTTCCTGAGTTCTTGAATATTTTTCTGTACCTCTATAAGCATGTTTATGATTTTTATTTTTAACTCTCTTTCAGGAAGATTGGTAAGTTCAGTTTCATTTGGCCCTTTTCCTGGGGTTTGTGAGATTTTGGTCTGAACCACGTTCTTTTGATGTTTTATATGTCTGTGTGGTGCCCTCTAGTGCCCTGAAGCTCCAGTCTCTGGAGCTGCTCAGCCCCTAGAATGAGGTTAGGGGTCATAGGGGAGTGGAGGTGGTGCCTGGGGGGAGGGAAGAGCTGTTTCCTGTGTCCTGCCTTCAGTGCCTGTCTCCCGTATGAAAGCCAGTGGGTGGAGCATACAGGTGTAAGCCTTTGTGCTCTGCATCTCTAGCTGTTGTAGGCATGGCCTCCCTCTGACTGGCCTGACACCAGCACAGTGACTGCTGGTTTGGGAGTGATGCTTACACGCTGGTAGGAAGGCTCTGCATGCATCATGTCACAGTGCGGGGGGGGCCTCAAAGGTGAGCAGCCAGCCAGGGGTATGGAACACCTGAAACTCCTCAATGTTTCCAATCTGCTGCGCAGAGCGCACCCAGACAACATTTTCCCCCTATCCCTTCTCCTGCGCAGCAAGCTCTGTGCAAATCCAGCCTGCTAGGAAGCCTGTCAGATTGCCCGCCTTTCCTTAGTCTCAGAGCAGCTGGGTGTGGATCCTGTCCTCCACAAATGGCTGGAATCTGTTTCTCTAGCACTCCGCCTGTCCCAGCTCCCCATCCTCCAGAGCACCACACAGTGTAGGTTTCTGCTCACAAAGCAGATCTCCAGGGCTAGGTGTTCAGCAGTTCCAGGCTTCCACCCCCTCCTTGCTCCATTTATCTTCCTCTTGCCAGTGAGCTGGAGTAGGGGAAGGGCTTGGGTCCTGTTGGATCAAGGCTTTTGTACGTTACCCTGTTTTGTGAGGTCTGCTCTGTTCGTGAGGTCTGTATGTAGTCCAGTGCAGCCTTCTTTCCTGTTGCTGTTTTAGGGTTAGTTGTATTAACTATATTTTTGCACTATGTGTGGTTTTGGGAGGAGTTCTCTGTCTCACTTCTCACACTGGCATCTTGAATCTCCATCCCAAATTACCTTCTTTATGTGGTTCATGACACATGACTGGTGTTTCAAAACCAGTTTTCTCTTACCTTTTTTTTTTTTGCTAAGAACTTTTTCAGATAATTTATATATCATAAAATTCACTTATTTAAGTGTACAACTCAGTGGTTTTCAGTATTTTCAGATGTGTGTAACCATAAATACAGTTGATTTTAGAACATCTTTATCCCTCCCCAAAGAAAACCCCATAACCCTCAGCTGCCGCCCCCAATCTTCTCCATCACCCCCAGCACTAGGCAACCCTTCATCTCCTCTGTGTCTATGGATTTGCCTATTCTGGAAATTTCATATCAATAGGATTATACATATGGCTCTTGTGGATGGCTTCTTTCACTTAGCATAACGTTTTCAAGATTCGTCCACGTAGTAGCATGAACCAATCAGTGCTCCATTTGCTGATGATGTTCCAGTGTATGGATATACTACATTTATTTACCCATTCATCAGTTGATATTTGAGCTGTTTCCAATTTTTTTGTTATTATGAATAATGCTGCTATGAATATTTATATACAGGTTTTTGTGTGGATACATTTTTTTATTTCTTGGGCATATGCCTGCAAGTGGAATTACTTAGTCATTTCTGTTTTTTTCTTAATATTATAAATAATGTCACAATGATTATCTGCAAAAAAGACAAGGGGAAGATTTCCTGTCAAAGGAAAAACACAAATAAGGGCCCAGCAAAGGTATTTTGGGTCTTAACCTCCTTGAACAACCCAGTCAGCATTTGTAAAATGGGTTGTTGTAAATATTGGAGATTAGAGATAATGGAAGGTCCCTGCTACACAGTATATATCCTCAATAAATGAGACTTACTATTCTACATCCTCCTAATTTTGAGGGCTCAGCTTCTTCATCTCTCCACACCATCAATGTTACCAGATTTCCCTGGTTGTTCGTTTTTATGACCTCGTCTTTTATTTTGTCAGTCCTGGTATAAGCTTTCAATAACTGCCAGAGTGATCCCACCCACAGACGCTCAGTGGGCTCTGTCTGCAGTAAGCCTGCCCCTTACATCCCTCAGGTCATCAGGATCAGGAACTCAGAACTGGTGTGCAGACCCAGTGCGAAGACGATGGCTTGTGTGAAATGGTGGTTCACGGGCCAGATCCAACCTACAGGCAGGAACTGTTTCGTTTGCACAGTAAACAAATAAAAGGCTGGAGCAATATATATGAAGGCCAGGAGATTTCACACAAGACTGGACTTCAGATTGCTTTAAAAAATTAGAAAATGTGGGTCTTTGTCTTTGTGCAATGTAAATCGATTGTCCTAACCCAGCACCTTCATTGGTGGGTTCCAGGGCACAATAGAGGGAGGTGGACTGCAGGTCCAGGGAGGCTCAGCAAAGATATCTCTCTTTTTTTTTTTTACAATTTCTTGTGTCACTTCGGCATACCTCTCCTCTCCCTCCCCTACTCCACTGTCATTTATCCCTGCTAAACCCCTGGCATATTTTGTGATTTTACACCAGTCCAGACTTTTTTTCCCCTTCTTTGTTGAGCATTCTGTTATGTTGTGGAAAACTTCCAAGTGTCGTTCTCCATGCTTGTAAAGATGGCGGTATCTAGTTCCCGATGCCTGCTTTCTTTCCTTTTTAAAATACTATTATTAGCTCCTTGTTTCACTCTACAGGTCACTTCACTTTCCTTTCAAGTGTCCACCGCTGAAACAGAAATTTGCTTAGGTTTTAAGAACCCTGTAGAACTAAGCAGCATATCTGCCAGACCGGAGTGCTTCCTCGATTCAAAATCCAGCTCCCTTAGAACCACTTGACCCATGATGCCTGCTATCAGATCGCCTGTTTCTTCATCAGCCACAGCAAGCTCATTGCTCAATCTTAACTTGCACTTGGTTCGTTTAGTTAAACCTTTCCATTATCTCTAAGCAATTTTTGGTACCATATTCTGACCATTTTAATCTTGCAAGAATCCTCTCTCTTCTCATATACCTTCGATCTGAAGGGAGTGGTTGTGTCTTGTGTGACCAGTTTCTGCTCTCTTGCCTCCGTTCAGTTTCATCCCTTCTTTGATTTGGCTGTTTCTGCCCTAGTGTCTTCACCTTGGTTTTATCCATCTGTGCTCTTCCTTAAATGCTTCTGTGGCAGTATCTATTTTATTCCTGAAAGCCTTGGCTATATTCCTTTGGAAAGCTCTCTTTATGTCATTAAAACGAAAGTTTCATTATTTGGAAACCTTTAAAGGGGAGCACGACTTCGGTTCTTCACTTCTTTACCCAATTCCCTATGTTTTAAGAGATTAATTTCAACCTCTGCCATTGCATCAATAGAAATGGTAGAATTCTCTCCCTACACATGTGATGACCTCTAGCATTTCTGCTTGTGATTCCCTTAATCTTACCACATTCAAATGGCTGGCATTGGCACCTAAATAAATATCCTTCTCTCTAATATAATGATTCTTAAACTTGAATAATTGGTGAACTCTAAAAAATATTCTTCTGGACCCATACTACTGACCTAAATTGTTTTATCTATAACAAATTGGCCTTTTAATATAGATATGGTTCTGCCTAATTTGCATCGTTTCTTGACTTTAGAAGCTTATGATTACTCAATTCTTTTACATTTTTTTCTTTTCAAACTATTCTGAAACTTTTGTTCATGAGGAACACTTATATGTCAAGTCTTCCTCTTTTCTTTTCTCATAGGTCTCTGATTATTATAGCAGTGGCATGACTGACCACGGAGGTGGAAAACACCAGGGCATACTTGAGCCTCAGGTCTGTGGCACACTTGCCTCTAAGGTGAGCATGGAGATCACTCAGTCTATGCTTTTGCAATTATTTAGATTGATTTGGAAAGTGCTTGTAGAAAACACTCACTTTTCTGCTACTATGTCTTACAGGCTGATAGTAGATACTTCAGTCAGAGGTCACCGTTTGTTTATCTGCTTCCTTTGCTCCTTTCCCAGGATGTGTTTGACATCTCCAGTCACGTACCTTTTGCTGTACACTGAGGAGGCGTCCGCGAATTTTCTTTTTTTAGCTTTCATCTTCCTTTTGAGTGTTCGTATCTATAAACAGTATCTTTTCTCCCAAGCTGTTTCACTCCCATGATCTTTCAAACTTCCATATTGCCTCTCTTGAACAAAAACCTGAGAATTGGAACTTCAATGGCTCTTCTTCTGTTGAGGAAATGATTAATCTCAAACCAGCCCTTTCACATATAGGTTGCTTCTTCACTTTCAGCTCTATTCCTTAAGTCAAAATTACTTCCAGATTCTCTCTTTTTGGAAATTTATAAACTTAAGCTCAAGCCTGTGTTCTCACAGGGTAATGGAGACAGCTTTAGATTTGGGATTAAGGGATTTCCAGAGAAATTCCTCCACTGAATGAGCTATAAAACTTTGGGAATCTCTTAACTTCTCTGAGGCTGCTTTTTCTGATCTATAAAATGGGATAAAGGTAGTTACCATCTCTCATGATTCTTGTAACGATATCATGAAATACTACATGTATAATCATGTTCAAAATTCTATCTGTATTACATAGTTTTAGTTGAGGCTCTGCTTGCACTAATTTTATGTGTGTTTTGCTTTCAGCCCTTCAAAATTTCCTCTGAAAATTCTCTGCTTTTTCTTTTGGCTCATTTTTCTTGGCTTGGGTTCTCTGTCATGTCGCTTTTTCTAATTAATTATTAATCACTCATCCATTCTATCATATTTGGATGAAAATGTTGACATCCTGACGGTTGATGTCAGACTTGTTGGAGGCAGGGAGACTATTTTGGGGCAAGATGACTCCCTGAGGACATGTTTTCCAGGAACCAAGACAACCCGAGAAATACTAATTGCTGATTTGGAACCAAACAGAAATTAGGAGGGAGAGAGAAGAAAAGTGAGGAAAGGGAGAGTGGGAAGGGGAAAGCGTCAGCAAGATGGGTGAGGAACAAGTACTGCCAGGGGTGTGGTGAGCAGTGAACACCATCCCAGGTTGGGGGTGATGGGGTGCAGGGGGAGAAGGACATACTTATGAACTCAAAGGTACCTAATAATCTATAGCAAGCAGTCTGGCTACTATGATGCAAACTCTACTGAATCTTTGGTAAAGCTTTTCACTTACTGGAGGAGGCTTTGGGGAAATTGCAGAGTAGGGCTGAATTCCAAGATCAGATCAGGGTGGTGGGACATAGGGACAGCAACTAATTAACAAATTTGTTGGAAATCTGAGGTGACCGTGACAGTGTAACCCTCCAGGAGATTCACAGACGCCATGGGGAGGGCTTTCAACAGCCACTAGGGGCAGGACAGGGGTTTGAGCTAATCTTATACTTAGAAGGGGGTGGCAACTCCAGCTGACGCCTAGACGTTTATTCTAAAACATAGTATGTACCAAATTCCAGCCATATCTTCTTTGGACTGGGGTTCCATCTAAAAGAAGCCTATCCCACAGGAGAAACCTGATGTGAGTTTGTTGAATAAATCAATTTTAGTTTTCCTGTGATTAATTTGTCTTCTTCTGTTTCTATCTCACCCCATTTTTTCCACAGAGTGATTTCAGAACTAGCTATTTTTAAGTGTTCTCTATATCCTTTTCCATGGGCTGGTTTTCCCTAGTGTTCTCTTCCTGTACGTCTTTACTCCCACCAACCACATTTACCTTTCTCTTTCTTGCAGCTTGAAAGCCACCTTCATTTTCTACCTCCCCTCCAGAAGCTCCACCTCTCATTGCCTTCTCAAATGTCACAGCAGTCATCCCTGTGGGCGTTGCTGGCTCAGCTGTGTCTGGTGGAGGGTGGAAGAACTAGAGCAGGTTTGGCTATGGTAACACCTTCCCTCCATTCCCACCTCCAACGGAAAATCAACATCCATACCCCCACCGCAGTGTGCTGTAGCATCGTGACCCCCTCCATCTTAGAGCGTGCCGTCTAGAGGCCCTGAGCCAATCTCCCACTGCGATACCATCTTTCATCTTTGACTGCTTTGCAGAGGAGAATATGTTTCTAATAAATCTATTTTTTTCATTTTCCCTCCCCAGTCCTTCAAAACAAACTATGCATCTGTGTGAGAAACCGGAAATGACATTTCACCTTGTGAGAAAACTTCAGCATCTTAACACAAACCCAACGAGGCACATCACTCCTCATGTCTGGGTGGAATATTGGCCTTTCTGAGGCTCACCATACTCTTTTCTAAACTTTGCCTTCAAGAATTCACTGTGGGTGAAACAACACTGGGTCAGCACCAAGGAGAATAGAGCTTAACGTGGGGGGGGGGGAGGCGGGGGTGTGGAATGGAGCAGTCAATTCCAATTAGGGATTCTCCACCTATTCAGCAGCATTACATACATAAACATTAATGAGATTGGACCGGGACCAAGGCCCAAAAAGGCACTGGGTTTGCCATTTTGGATGCTTTATTATCTAAAGTCAAAAGAGAAGATATAAAAGCTGTTTTATTTACCAAGCAGGTGTACGAGGCCTATGGACGTTTTGGTCCTTTTGCTAAGCTGTCAGATGTTCCAGGCATTTGGCCAGACGGCTGTGTTTTACATCCCGGCTTAACATTTTCGAGGCTGCTGAATAATGTAGATCCTTTTCAGTGGAGTGACCTTCTCCAAAGCTGGTCTGGGTTTCTGATGTGCCATTTGCACTATTGCTGGAAATTTATGGCTGAGCTAAAGGTGAAAAAGAAAGAAAAAATGAGCATATTGGATCTTTTTGGTCATGAAGTATTAAAGCAGTAGAAAGCAATATAGTTGGTCAGGGAAATTTCAGAGTTTTGTTTACTTTGATATTATCTCTTTTTTCCATGCTACTTCCAGCTCAGGACTCATGGATATATGTGTTAAATGCGGTTTTCCCTCATTAGCTTGTATCTAAAATTTTAAATTATAAAATATATATGATATCATATAATATATATGTTTTGAAGTAATGCTTTTAAATGTAGAAGTGGGTAATTATATCTGTATCAGTCCTCTAGTCCTAGCAACTGTTCTGGTGCTGTTATGCATATTGGATAACTATATTCTAAGACGACTATGGGGACATTGGAAAAGGAGTGGGGAGGAACCACTCAAGTGTCAAAAGATCAGACATAAGGAATCTTTGAAAGACATTAGGAAGAGTTTGGGTTATTAGGTTGAAACATATGAAGTTGATATTTTTTAAGGTAAAAAATGGTCTGATATTGGCCATTTCATATGATTCAATCTAACCAGCCTGGTAAAGGGAAGCCTGAGGAATGACTTACTGGCATTGGGTAATAAAATTTTCATTATTCATTTCCACAGAAGATGTCTGTGAAGAAATGGGCTTAATTAGATTTACAGTAACACAGAGGGAGGGTTTTTACAATAGGAGGAATTGGAAGCAAGAGACTTTATGGAATTTACATTAAGGACAGCTTAAGATGGAAAAGATGCCCAGTGCCATGAGCAGTTCAGGTGGAGTTTTCCTACAGGGAGAATTTGGACCTAGTAACCTTTTGGATCTCTTCCAATTCTTAGTTTCTAAGCCCATCGATACAATGTAAAGATACCTAAGACCATCTGCCTCAGCCAGCAAGGAGGATGCCTTGGCTCACTGGGAATTTAACTTACCATTATTGAGCTTAGATGCCCTTGCCTTGACACTCAAATTAAATAAAAGGGGAGATAAACTGTTCATGACCCTAAGCTTCACAGTGTTTATGGTTTGTTTGGGCTCCACTAAGCGAGGGAAACAACTGTGCCTTACGTCTCTTCTCAAATGTCCCTGAGCTCTAGGCATACAGCGCTCCCTTTCATGTGAAACTTGATTTCAGAAAGTCCTTTCTTCTTGGTCTTAAAATATTAAACACCCTGGAAGAATATACACTAAAGTGTTAGCAGTGGTTATCTCTGAGGAATTATGGGCCATTCCTAGTCTTTTCTTTTGCTTTGCCTATCAGTATTTTTCTAAAGATTTTCTTTTATAATAAGCAGGTACAAGTAAAATAATAATTAAATGCAAGGATGGTCTCTGCTGGTATTCTAGCAGCAAGGAAGAAATAAAACTGAGGCATTGGTTATAAATGTTGCTTTAGAATCTAAAGAAGAGCTGGTGACTTTTTTATCAGATCAATTATCATTGGGCCACATGATATGCATTTTAAAGTGTGGTAAGGACAGCATGTTTTGTTTTGTTTTGTTTTTAACATTAGAACCAGAAGGAAACTTAAGAAGTCATTGACTTCAGTAGTTTCTTTCAGACTGGGTGTCTTTAGTGTCAATTAAAACAGATGGGTTATTTCAGGTTAGTTCTAAATCATATTCAAGAGATTATAGATAGGAAAAACAACTTGGCAAGTTACTTAAAGTCAAATGTAAGGTAAAGTCTGGTGAGAAAGGAAACAAACAAGTAATTCTGATATAACAGAAATCTGGGCAATTAGCCAAGGTGAGATGGGGCAGGATGACAAGCTGAGACTGAGAAGAGAAAGCCACAGTATTGACTGTTGTCCTTAAGGTGTGAGAGCAAAGATGGGAGGAAAGGGGAAAGGAGAACAGTATTTTAGAACACACTTATTGCTTATATGGCACTATCTCATTATTTGATCATTTCCGGGGTTATCTGTACACTTTAGAGACAATATTTTTTTGAACATTAAAAAAATTGTGATAAAAAACACATAACATTCACCATTTTCAACCATTTTAAGTGTAGAGTTTAGCAGCATTAAATACATTTACGCTGTTGTGTGACTGGGGTAAATTGTAGAATTTCCAGAATCTCCCACCTAGCCTTAGTTTATTTACCTATTAGTAGGTGTTTACCACTACAGAGCCTCCCATTGATCTGGGGCAAGCCATGGAGCGATAACGGACATTCTTTTCTCCCCTCTGTTCCTGGAACGTAATTGGTCTGGCACATGCCAGTCATCAGGACTCACCAATGGAGTTCCTCCCAGAAGGGGCGGGAGGGAAGTGGAGGGCTCACCATGGCTGCAGAGTGGTGTACCTGGCGGCTGGAGTAGACAGACTGGGCCACGCCTAGCTAGTGAATTTGGGAAGCTGTGAGCAATAAAAATGGTTCCTCCCCACCTACCGGGTTCCTTGAATTATTCCGGTTTCACCAATTTCATAGGGGATTTTTCCTGGGCTGGGAACACCCTTCCCCCGCCTCCCCGGAGCTACCAATCCTGCCATCCATCTCCAGAACTTCATCATGCCAAATTAAAACTCTGCACCCTCATTCCCTCCTCCTCCAGCCTTTGGAACCACCATTCTACATTCTTTCTCTGTGAATTTTGACTACTCCTGGCATCTCATCAAGTGAAATTATGCAATATTTGTCCTTTTGTGTCTGGCTTATTTCATTTAGGATAATGTTTTCAAGATTTATCCATGTGTCAGATATTTCAGGATGTGTCAGAATTTCCTTCCTTTTTAAGGCTGAATAATGTTCCATTGTGTGTATATACTGCATTTTGTTTATCCGTTCATATGTTCATGGACAATTGCGTTGCACCCACCTTTTGACTTGTTAATAGTTATGCTGCTATGAACACGGGTATACAAATATCTGTTCAAGTCTCTGCCTTCAATTTTTGGGGGGTATATACCCACAAGTGGAATTGCTGGATCATATGGCAATTCTATGTTTAATTTTTTGAGGAACTGCCATTTTGTTTTCCCTAATGGCTGTACCATTTTACATTCCTACCGTTAATGCACAAAGGGTTAGAGGTTACATTTAACTAAGACATTTAACTGAGGTTCTAAAAGCTCTGCTCACCTGCTTCTTAAGAGAGGAATGCCACAGACTAGAATACATGGGAGTCTGCCCCCGAGGCCTGTTGGCTACCTGTTAACTGGTCTTGGAAAGTTTGGAAGAAAAAAGAACGAACAGGATTGAGGAGAAAGTGGAAATAACTCGGGGAAAGATAATAATAGCCTTAGAGAACCTCCCCATAATTAAATTACAAATACACATGTGTTGGGGGTTATCAATAGCAGGGTTTTATAGCAACTCTTGAAAATACAATACGAGTGTCAAGTTCTCTTTCTCATATACCCCACCCACTTAATCAGGAACATCCTAATGTAGAAGAACTTGGACGTTGTGAGTGGAGAGTCTGCACAGAGTCTTTAATCAGAATTGATGAAACTGCAAATAAAATAATCAACCCCTAAATTCCCTAATTCTTCATTATAGATTCTCTGTCAATGCAGATAGGAAGATTTATCTTTAAGCCTGAACTAAAAATAAGTAGGAATAGCTTTCCAGAGTACAACCTACCACCAGTTGTGCTTAGTCTGGCATTTTAACTTTGGGAAAGCTTTGATTTTTTTATCCTAAATCTTTGTAAGATGATAAGGTTTGTAGAATGAAAGCTGTTTCTTGTCTGATTGAAAAGGTTAAGAGAATCTAGGGTAACCCCACAACAGAAAGAATTCAAGGCCAATGTATGTGTAAGGATTCTGCCTTGCTGTGGCTGCATCACATAAGGGGCAACAGATTGAACTGGAAGAGCAGATCAGTAGTAAGTCCCACACTGAGAATTTACCTTTATCTTGGGTAACTGTGACCTCAGAACCTATACTTTTAGTTTCAGAGAAAAAGCAAAAGAAGTATGATAAAGGTCTTTCTGATTGGAGCTGTGAAAGAAATTCTAGATCCAAGAAAATCATGGCAGGTTTTGTTTTCGAGCCTGAAGTTAGGTAGTATTAGCAGACTGGCAGCTCTTCCATTCATCATCCCAGGGTGTAAACTTCCAAGTGGAATGTTGGCACTTAGATTTCTACACACCGTTAAGCAGAGTGCTAATAACAAAACATTCAGCTTTAGTCAATGAAATTCAAGGATACTCCTACGGTGATGCTAATCTACAGAACAAGAGAAACCTTCTTAGGTTTGCAGAATCCTTTGATCATTTCCTCTCCCCCAGGATTCCATTTCACATGCATCTCACTAACTTTGGTAGGGGTGACACATCTGGCAACTTGAAAAGTGGCCCAAACTTTAACTAATGTTTTAACTGGATTACTTTTTTGTTCTGAAAAGCTTCACAACTACTGCCAAATTTAACTTCCATACCTGCCCAAAGAATTAATATACTGGGCAGTATCACTTTCTCTCACTCCCTGTCTTAAAAAAAATTAAGTAAATGAGCAACCACAAATCTCAGAGGAGCCGCATGACTAGAAAAGGTCAAACAACCTCTGAGGAGTAGGTGGAACTTGGTCTAAGACCAGGTCTCCCAGATGTTTAGCCTAGAGAGCTCTCAGGGTTACATAACCCCTTTTCTGTGGGAATACCAGGACATGGGGCCTTGCCAGTGAGCAATATGAATTGTCTCATTATTTAGGGCTGGAAGAAGTAGGAAGTGTGGACTGGGGAGGAAAGGAGGAAAGGAGAAGGCGGTGGGGAGAGAGGCCTGTGAGCAGGGAGGGGCAGGGAAAACTGTGGGAAGGGACATTTCAGGGTGCTTTCCACTTAGATTTGGACAATTCCAACCTCTTGGGGATTGTTTTTCAATCTCCCAAATCTTAAACCCTAGGTTGGTTATAAAGTAGAGTATTCAGAGATGAACAGCATGTGGACAGAAATTTCCTGCCATGGTTGCATGGTTGATGAGATCCTATGAGTGGGGCTGTACTCTCACTGTCATAGACTCTAAGTTTCTATACCGGTATGAGAATTAACATGGGTTCTTGGAACTAGACGTAATTCTATCTGAGGGCAAGAATGAATGTTAATAAATGTAGAGGATATGACCCTCATTTCTGCTACTGTATTTCTTCTGGCAAGTTGTGTAATGTTAGGTCCTCATAATGACAGATATTGTGGGGAGAATTATTGTAATGCAGGGGAAAATTCATCAGCAGATATCTCTGTATCTTTTTTTTTACTTTTTTTTCTATGAGGCTGTATAGTTTCTACATTTTCTTTCATTAAAAAAAATTAAGGTATAATTTATCTGCAGTAAAATATACTCTTTTTAGTGTACAGTTCTGTGGGTTTTCACAAGGGCTAAAGTCTGTGAGAACCACCACAACCAAGATACAAAGCCAGTCCATCATTCTCCAAAATGTCCTCCTGTTACTTTGAGGTCAACTGCTCCTTCCACCCCAGCTCCTGACAACCACAGATCTCAGCAGATCTATTTTTTTTAAAAGACATTGATCTTCCCACCTCAGGTTGACCTTTATTATGAAATCTTCTTATGCTTCAGGTTGAACTATGGAGTCAGGGGGGATTTTTCTTAGCTGTAAGGAAATGTGTGGATCCCACCAACTTCCATATATGAGTTAGCCAAGTATGGTAATCTTGGGCCTTGATTTTCTTGCTATCCTCCTATCTTTTGCCTGGGATTCCAAGTGATGCCCTGTAGGATATTTGCCTGGGAATAGACGCTGACACCTACTGAGAACTAAGTGTGTTGTCTCTGTGCTAAGTACTCTGGACAAGTTACATAACTTCATTTTATTCTACAACATCTCTGTGAAGTGGGTATTACTCATCACAGTCACATTTACAGATGAGGAAACAGAGGCACAGAAAAGTGAAGCAATCTGCCCAGGGATATACAGCTGGTGAGGGATGGAGTCAGCATAAGACCCAAACATCTGATGTCTAACTCCAGAACCTGCTTAACCAGCAATCCATGCCTACCTAACCACAGTCCCACTCCAGTACATATGGAATGAAGTGTTAACGTTTTTTATTTCATAGGTGTTGTAAACAGCACGCCATCTCAGTGGTTTCTTATGGTTTCCAATAGGCGTAGTAAACAGCACACCATCTCAATGGTTTCTTATGGTTTCCAAAAACAACTTATTGTTTAAAATTGTTATTTGATTCTTCTTCTTGTCTTTGGAATAAAGAAGTGATATTTTTAACTGAAAGGCAAAGAACCCCCGATGTGTCATAGGCATTTGCACATATGTCTATAAAAAAACAAACAAAAAAATAGACTCTGATCATACTTAATGTATAGCATAATTGACCCTTATTGATCACGCTCTTTAAACATTTTATTTTGGGTTAACATTATAGAGGAATGTGCCTATTCCATCCAGATCAACACGGAACAACTGTGGGCATTCTCTTGCCCCCAGGGAAGAGGCATTTAATAGGCAGGAGCAAAAGCAATGTGAGATGCCGAGGTGGGCAACTTGTGTTGCCCTGGCAGGGCAGCCCCGCCACCCTCTAAAGCCAGGAAGGCAAAGAGTCACTTATGATCCCACCTCAAATCTATGTGATGGGAGAACCAAGCCCCCCACACCAGAAGGCTCTGTAGGAAGAGCCTGTAACCAACATCTTGCCTCATGCTCTCTGCCATGTAACATGCCATAGACTTCAGACATATCTTTTCAGTTCACTGCCACAAACCCAATGCTACTAGCCAGAAGAGAGAGTGCCAACAGGCTACCGTGCCCTGCGCTGCTCTCAGAGCTTCACGTGTGTGAACTCATTCATTCCACACAACAAACCCCCCATTTTATAACCGATGAATCTGAGGCACAAGTAACGTGCTCAGGGTCATACAAATAGTCAGCGGAGAAGCCAGTGCCAAACACGGGCCACATAGTTTTTGCTGGAATCTTTTCCAGGCCCCTGATTTTGGCAGTAACAGCAAGTCTTCCTTCTATAAAGGATGCCCAGTCCTGTCCCTTCAATAATGCAGGAGTAGCAGAAAGAGTGGATGCAATGGATCTGTCCTTAGAAGTAGAAGGAAAGCCCTCACTCAGCTTACCTACAAAATTTAAAAACGAGTTACTTGAATCCCAAACCAAACCACTTTCTATCTAGCAAGAGTTTTCTGAGTTTGTTGAGCTGCTTAGAAGAAATTCAAGACATAAAAAAAAAAATGAAATGAATGGCCAATCACCTTTCTAAACAGACTTTACTGGATAAACCCAGCCATCCTCCCTCCAGCCCCAAACTGGGCAACCATCCACCACCCACCTACACCTCCAACCAAATATTTCTTTATGGGAATGAAGTGATAGGGAGGAAGGTCAAAAACTGCTGGATTCCCGATAGATAGGCTGCCTTTTTATAAATTTGGAAACATGTCAATTGTTTCCAAGAAATATTTGGGATAGCTAAGTAAAACCCTGCCAGTTTGGTGTCGTGATTCTTGCTTTATTTCCTATCTTATTTTTGAAATGATTTATTAAATAGACACTAGGAAATGGGGAAAAACAGCTTTTCTCACCAACACCTCTTTGTGTTCCTCAGACTGAGAGCACATTCTTTCACAAGGACATCCACCCTCTGAGGTGGAAAAAACCTGTGTGGTCATAACTCGGTCACCTGTGAAGCCGGATCCATTGGGTAAAAACTGAGTGTGGGCATCATGTGATGCACCTGCCAGGCCTCACCTTCTCCAGGGTGTCGTTCAGGGCCTCCATTGTCTGTATTTTGGCAACATTTGCAATGGAACTGCAAAGAAGAGAAAGTTCATAAGGACCTGAAAGCTTTCCTACTAACGAGGCTAAAGGATTTATACAGAAGGCTATCTACTTGGTCTCCAAGCTTTCACTCTGCTTGGCAATATCTAGAAGACATAAAATTCTGTCTCTGTGTACAACAGGCTTTGTAGGCCAAGTTAGTATTGCTATTATGTCTTAACTTTTCATGGAAGTATAGTATATGTGCAGGAACATTCACCTATTACCAGCATAACTTGGTCAATATTCATAAATTTAAAACACTAGTCAAACCAGCTGCCCCAAAGGATCACCACTACTCTGGTTAGTCATCTATCCCAGAGATTAGTTCTGACTGTTTTTGTACTTTGTAAAAACGAATCCTACAGCATGTACTCTTTCGCGTCTGGCTTCTTTTTCCCAGGCCAAGTTTATTTTGTAGGAGGGTTTCAATCAGAGCCAAGCCTGCAGTACAGTTTCTTGGAGGAAGCTCTGTATGTGGCATATGTATTTTTTTCTGGATGGTTTGTGTTGGTTAATGGAAGTTATTAGGAAATGGACACAGATTGACGATGCTTCATAATTTATTTTCTGTGCTTTATTTTTCACCTATTCTCCAAGAAGATGTAAGGGGAGATGTTTGTCCATGAATACAAGGCGCTCATATCCCACGCATACACTCCCCAAGCAGATGTAAACAGCAGAGCGAATTTATGGTAGAGCTAATGATGCTTCCGCTTCAGGTCTCTCTCTGCACAGGCTCCTTCCAAGGTCCTGGGAAGGGCCCTACCCACTTCATATTTGTAACTTTTTATTATTTTTCCTTAAAATGGTCCCTAAATTCTATATGCTTAGGGCCCTAAATACCTATATCTATTCCTGGTAAATTAGGCAAGGGAGAGAGCTATTTATTGCTGTTTAAATTCTGTAGCTGTCTAATTCTCATCTTTTAATGACTATTAGAAAACAATTGAGATTTTTTAAAGAGGGTTCCACTCCTCTTTATTACTCTCTAGGGTACTCTTCCTGCATTTCTAGCTGATGTTAGAATGCATAGGAAGTCCTCATTTTCTGAAGTGGGGAGAAATGAACGATTCGTCCACTAGCTGCCAACCAGAAGTTATTTCCAAGCCATGACTCTAACTCCTGAGCCACTCGCCCAGGCCTGTTAATCAGTGTCATAATGAACTGGGCTTATTCTTGAGTTAGACTCTAGTAACAGAATCGGCTTTCAAAATTAACCAGCTTGCAATTCAATGAGTTTGGTGTCATTTACAGAGTGCTTTCTCTGTTGCATGGACTGTTTCCCATGCTGGGTCAGAAGAGAAATAATATGTGACTCTCCCCCACCCCCCCCCACACTTTAAAGGTCTTAACAGTTTGGCTTTCATTATGTGATGGGTATTTTGTAATATCGGAAGAAACAAAAACTTACTGCTAAAGGGGTAAATGAGTATTTCATTTTAAACTTATATGAACAGATACTACACTTGATCTTAACCAAAAGGCTGAGAAGCGAGCGATGGGTATTTCATTTTAAAGTAGAAACAATCCTCAAAAAATTTCCTTCCCAGAAATCAGAAGAGACCTTTAAAATTGATCTAAAATAATCTGTGAAAGAGCCAGAGACATTCCATCGTCTGTTTCCCTCCTCATTCTCTTTCTGAGACTATTTTACCTCTTAAGGCGTTCCTTGAGCATCCTCTAATGGACTCCTTTTGAATCATCATCAACTCATCTATGGAAAACATCTTGGAATTAACAGTCTCTGAAGCGCCCCTCATTACGCTACCTGGAGAAGCCAGTTGCATAAGGATGGCAGAGTATTTGGACCAGCTGTGCACGAGATCCAGCCGGCAGCTCTTTGCTGAGCTCTGGGAATAGCTCAGTATGTCAAGGTTATGGCAGAAGGAGCAGGGAGAAACCAGCCTCAGCATCTATATGCCTTCGGGTTATGCCAAATAGAGTGGCCATTATTTTCTAAATAATTGAGTGATGAATGTAAAATGAACGAAAAAAGATTTATTTTTAATTCAGGAGATTTGCTTCAGCAGAAGGTGTATGGTGAGGAGAATAGGGCCAGCCTAGGAACAGTATTTTAAGGGCTAATGGGAAATTAGGACCAAGGGAGGTGAATCGGATTTGGATGCATTGAGGTTGGTGCTTTGTTAAGTATGGGGCCTCTGGGCAGGCTGCAGAGAAGAGGAGGGTAGATGGCTGGGGGAAGCGTCCTCCAGCCAACAGCCACCTTTCACCTGAGTGTGCCTCTAACCTTCAGCCAGCCTCCTTTCCTCCCCACCTCCCCACCTCCCTAGTCGCCAGAGGTCATGACCCCCTCCATCAGGTGGCTGGCTCTAACCCTGGTTAGCAAATGCTTAGGGAGCCTTGGTTTGTCCTAAAATACAGGGAGGTCTCTTACTTCTGGGAGCAGAGTCAGGCAAAACTCCTCGAGGTGAAGAAGAAATGAAGCCATCCCTACCTTGTTTTCTCTAATCCTGTTTTTTTGGTATGTCTCTCCCAGACGCCAATGTCTTGTTTCTTGGAAATTCTCATTCCTCCAGCTTTTACTATAAACAAATAAGCATCGCATAGGCGTCACGGTGAGAAGAACAAAGAGAAAGGCTTGCTTTGTTATTCAAGGTATGAATTTAGATTTGAAAATAATTTTAGAACTTGTTTTTTAAAGAGCTAAACTTTTATCTAAAACAACACAATTAAAAGCTACCCTGAAACTGGGCAATAGAGGAAAAAAACATTGTTTCTTGCAAATAAGGTAGGGAGTGGGAGAAGGGCTGACCTCTGCTTGTCTGTGTTGGGAGAGGAGGAACTGAGGCCAAAAAAAGAGCAGGAGTTTACCCCTTCCTTCTGGGGAGGAGAATAACAGCATACTCCTTTAGGCATTTCACTGGAAAACATTTTTTCTTGTTCAAACCAATTACATTCTTTCTGATAGCAGCCAATGTGACCTCCTGTTTCCCCACACGATTTAAGTTTATGCAAGGCTTGCATTTTTTTTTTTTCCTAACCAAAGCTTTCAAAAGTCAAATTCCGAGAGAGGAGCCAAAGTCAGGGCATGCATAGTAACAGGCATTTAATTCAAGAGAGATGCTTCTGAGCCCACCGGATACCCACCTTCCATCCCAGACCCCAAAGTTCTGATGTTGGCCAAGCTCAGATGTTCAAATGAGTAATTAAACTGCATTAATAATCCTGCCATTCAAGAGATCAATTAGTGTTATTTAGGCTACACATGACCTAACAGCAATTCAAGTGTTTAACAATGTCAGATGACATCAACTTTCGAATAGGACCAACCCATTTCAGACTGCAAGTCAAAGCAAATACTTTTATCTGTTCCCAGGAAATTTGCACATCTAAAAATCTGACAAGCTCAAATGAGAAAAAGCTAAATAGACATTGATTTGTTTGAGCCTGTTAATTCTTTTTATGGAAATGCCAACGTGGCAATTTTCTAAAACTAGTTCCAATAAAGTGAAAAACAAGGAAAACCAATTCAATTTCTCAATGCCCTTGTGAATTGATTTTATCATTGTTCTTTTAAATTTATTTATTTTTTGATTGTACAATACACGCATAAAGCACACAATTAAAAAAGTGAGAAAAAGTTTAGTTTCCCTCCTGCCATTATTTCCAGTCCCCTAGTATGTCTCCCTTGATACTGCTAATGTTACAAGTCTCCTATGTATTCATTCACAGATACTCTATACATAGATCTACATATATATATTTTTAATTGCAGCATAAGATACACATTATTCTGCTTCTTGTTGGTTTATATTTTTCATTCAGTCATATATTTTGGAGTTCCATATATGTGTGTGTGTGTGTGTGTGTTTTTCTTTTTAACATCTGCTGTAACATTTCATTATATTCACCCTCTGTTTACTTTACCAATTCCCAAATGTTGGACATTTCAGATGTTTCTGATCCACTGCTGTCTTAAACAACACTGCAGCAAGTATCATTTTATATACATAATTTTGCACCAGTGCTAGTATATCCGTGGGATAAATTCCTAGAAGTGATCGTTGTTCTTAAGAATATGTGCATTTGTAATTTGTGAAATCTTGCCAAATTGCCCTTCACAGGACGTACCACTTCACAATCTCATGACCTATGATGACAGTGATGGTTTCCCTGTACCTCTGGCAACAATACAAGCTAGAAAATGTTTGGTTTTGTCTACCAATAAGTAAAAATACAGGCATCTCATTTTAGTTTGCATTTCTTATATTAAGGGTCAAGCTTGTTTCTGTGTTTTTGAAACCATTTGTATTTTCTTTTTATGAACTGTTCAATTTTTTGGTCAATTTTCTCTATTGGACTTCTATTTTATTCCATTCATCTGTCTGTTTATACACCATTACAACTCTATTTTAATGACTATATCTGATTGGGTCAGTACTCCTTTGTTACATGTCCTTTGCAGAATTTTACTAGATATTCTTGCTTATTTTTCCATAGGAACTTTAGAATCAGTTTGTCAATTCCCTCCAAAAAATTCTGTTTATTTTTTTAATGGTCATGCTTTCAGTTTATAGATATTTTAAAAAGGGATAATTCATATCTTTACATGCTTGGTGGCTCTCTAATCAAGAATATGGTATGCTTTTCCATTCTTTATATCTTCTTTTGGGTCCCTTGGTAATTTGCTCACACAAATCTTGTACACTTATTATTAGATTTGTTCCCCAGACATTATGTTTATTGCTGCTGTTGTCATTATAAATGGGGTCTATTCTTCCATTATAACTTTAACAGGTTGTTGTTTTTATGTTAATATTATTGATTTTACACCAAGATCTTATTGAATTGTTGCTTATAATAGTTTTTTGTGGATTCTCTTAGATTCTCCAGGTAAAAAAATTAATTATATAACCTGCAAAGAATTATATTACATCCTCTAGAATAATGTTAAATAGCGATAGTGGTGGATATCCTTGTCATTCTAATTTTTAAGGGATTGCTTTTAGTCACTTCCCATTAAGTATGATGTGTACTTAGGTGGATATATATGTACACACACATACACACAAATATCATGTTAATAGAACTATCCTTCTATTACTGTTTCATGGGCTTAAAAATTTACCAATACATTACAGTTGTATTTTATCAAATGTCTTTTATCATTCATGGATATAGTTGGTTTTTCTCCTTTATATGGTTAATGATATTAATAGATGTTAGTATATAAAGATATATTAATGGTTATCTTACTACCAAACCATTCTTTCATTCATTGAATAAACTCCATTTGGTTATTTTGAATCACCATGTTCTTTTTCTTATTGATACTAAAAGCCTCTCACTAGGATTTGATAATATTAGATGGAGTCTAGAAAAAAATATGCTATTTTCATACAGGGTCTGCTTTAAATTCACACACACACCACATACACACACACAGGCATACAAAGTGATCAGCAACAGAAAAGGAATAATGTGAAGACACCTGAAGAGCCTTGGAATCCAGGGGTGAAATAAACCAAGAAATGGATTTTTTTGGGAGACCGAGGAGGTTGCACCTCTGTGTGAGGAGTGGTGGTGTATGTAGCACTTTACCCCCAGGAATCAAAGAGATCTAGCGCTTGGGACTTCAGTGCCCCTCCCAACAATAGTTTTCATTTTCCTTATGACAAATGCTTTTTAAATTTGGAGTGCTATACTTATTTTCTTATTAATCCTTGATGCTATTGTTTCTACATGTTTTCTTCCACTCAGACTGATTATTACCACCAACTATAGAAGCAAACTTGTTACAGTTAAAATAAGCAATAGCTAAAAACAAAAAGGCCTTTGGAATGTTGAATTCTGTGCCACTCATTTGAAAGGACATTGACCATCTGGGGGATGTCCAGAGGAGACTGACCAGTGGAGAAGGGAGCTGTATCACATGAACTAGGGAGCCTGGAAAGATCACTTCTGAAGAAGCCTAGACTGAAGGCAGCACAGGTGTTATCTTCAAAGATCGGAGGAGCTGGTATGTGGGAGGAAGAATGGTTTCCTGGTGAGGAATGTTACGTAGGGTCAGCTAGCTCTACCCTCCCTGAATTCTGTGACCCTGAGTAAGACACTTTAACTCCTCTGAGAGCCCGTTTCTACATTCTTCAATAATACCGGTGGTTCAGGTTGCTCTGGAGAATAGAGGTGACCTAAGTACCTGGTACCTGGTAGGCATGTAATAATTAACAGTTATTATTTTTTATACCTATTTTATGTTGTTCCAGAGGAGAATGAAGACCAGAGGATGGGAGATCCAGAAAGGCAGAGTCTGGCTACATAAAACAAACAGTTTGTATTATTCAAAGTACAGTAGATTGCCTAGAACACTAGTATGTCCTTTGTCCCTCAGGGTGTTAAAGAAAAGAAGTGTAGCTTCCGTGAAAACCTGAAAAGGATTTTGGGATATTTGTAGAAGCTGAATTAGATTATCTTTATTATAAAAGTTTTGCTGTGATTCTAACTTGTTCCATTGACCTCCACAAGGAAATCTATTACTTCTCTCCCTTTGGAAAGAATATAGGGCACTTCACAGAAAAACAAATGCCAAAAGAAATTTGAAGAGAATGCACGCATGGGAGTTCTTTATTTTTAAAAATAAAACAGAGATAGTAGAGGGGAAATTAAAAATCCTCCCAGAAGATTACTTCCATCCAGGAGTTTGAATCCTGTTATAGGGCTGTTGGCTCTAACTCAGTGATTTAGGAGCTTAAGTAAACCACACGTTGGATTTCCAGAGCACAGGTCTTATACCAAACATGTTCTGATAGGTAATCTCACTTAGTCAGCCATGTACAGTAGAAAGAAGCAGAAGATAATATCCCAATGCTATTGATGTGCACAATGAGATACATATTAAGGCTCTCACTACATTGGGGTGACTGAACCGGATGGAACCAGTTTGTGGGAGGGGAATTTTCAAAGCTCTGCTGGGAATGCTGGTACACTGGTCTTCTGGAATCTAGACAAACCATTGTAAATAAATACTTACAACCCAACACAGTCAGGCCCTCACCCATTCCCATGTTCCAGATTGGTCTGACTCATGAGAGCTCTTCAAGTCTCACTGTATTTAAATTAGTTAATTTACATTTATAATAATTTACATAATTTCATGTTTGGGACTATGCCACCTTCTGAAGTTCTGTACAAGGACCAATTGGAATTGGGCAGGGTAAACCATGAGTTGATTTAACATTTTAGTAGGCCTTTGAGTACAAATACATGAGACTTTAAGTCATTTCAATAAGAAAAATGACAGAGAGATTCAAAAGTGTAAGAAAGAGATGCTCTTTTGGATCGTTTCATTAGAAAACCTAAATTTATGGGGGCAAATGAAATTTTGCTTTCCTATCTGAGTAAGAATTTTACTCTTGTGGCCGCCTTTGTAGTTTATATCTTTTCAAAAATAGATCCTTGAGTTTAGAATGTTGTATAATAATTTTCCAGGTTAAGATTTTCCAGACATTTTGCCCAGATTTGGTGGGAGGTAGTCCAGATAAAGAAAAATAAGCCTTTTTCCTTTACTAATCAGTGACAAAGCTAAATGATACAAAGGTTTGTGCCCACTCTGCCTTGTGACTCCGAACTCACATTTGAAGATTTAATGAAAAGGTTAGATGTTTGCGAAACACTCATTTTACTTTCACAGTCGACTGTTCAGCAGTTTCGGCTGCCAGTCAAGACTAAGGGGGAAAATCAGAAAGAGGTTGTGAGGCAAAGAGAGAGGGCTTGCAAACAGGAGAGCTTTGGCATGGGGCCTGCTTGACTTTCAAATTCCAGCGCCACTGTCCATGAGCTGTATGGCTTTGGGCGAGTCCCCCAGCCCTGCTGACTTTTAGCCTGCTCCTCTGTGAACAAAGCTGGTGGTGCATCCTGGGTCAGCAGGGCTACCACCATGCCTAGAAGGCGTTATGCAGTGCCAGCTCAGGGTCAGTGCTGAGCGGACAGCAGCTGTCCCACAGCCGTCAACCCTCTGCGCCGGTGCAGCCTCACAGGTCAGCCCCCAGGAGCTGACTTGAGCAGACGGGAGTTGAAGGATTAAGCCTTTGGTGTTTGTTTTTAATAATGCTGGCCCGTATGCAGCTGTGGTTTCCCCCCCCATTTTCCAAATTAGTTTCACACCTGGGGGTACACCCCCAATTTCCCAATTTCTTTAATGAGCCAGAAAACTGATTCTCTCTGGCGGTTCCATGGTGACCCCTCTGATGGCTCTGATTCATTTGGTATAAACCAAATTTAAAAGGGCAAGGAATACAGAGAAATTCATGAATTCCTGCTCTTTCTAGTACCTCACATATTTGGTTTCCTCTGACCACCTTCAACTCATGCGTTTTTGGCTGTTCCTGTAATGGGGCTGTTATAAAATTGAGAGCACGGCAAATCAAAAAAGCAGAAAATCCCGAGCTAAGCTTGCCAGAGCCCAGGCCACCTCATGTATAATGTAGTCTGTTTCACAGGATAAATTTATAACCAGGGCTAACAGAGGTACAATATATTATGTTAATATACGTGAAAGAAAAATGGCTAAGCCCTGCACACGTGGGTGGGAAAGAGTTGCAGCTGGCTGCTTCTGAGTGGTTTCATTTGTAACCAGGTTGGGGCAGGCGTCTTCCCCACTGCAGCTGTCCTCTGTTCTGACGGCCGCCCTAGGGAGTGCCTACTGCAGCCTCAAACATCAGGACGTCTTGCAATGGCAGAGGATAATTTTTTCTGACAGCTCTGTTTTACGAGGCCTGCATTTTAAGGGGATTAACAGTCATGTGCCTGGTACTTTACATAGTTTATCTGTTTTAATTAGTATAACAACCCTATAATATCTATATTTATTACCCCCCATTTTATAGATGAGAAAACTGAGCTCAGAGATGTGGAATGAAAGCAGGATTTAAGCCTAGGTCTGTGTCTGATTCCAAAGGCCACGTCAGGCCCTTCCCACATAATATCTGCTTCCCATTTTCAGGGATCTGTACATTGCTTATAAAGATCAAGGGAAGATTTAATGGAATTTTGGCAATGAATTAGTTTTGTTCCATAATAAAATTTTGCACCATAACAAACTGGTTCACATTTAAAATACGTCGTGAGACAAACTAGAGGGTGAGCTTCTTTGTTGGCTTGCTCTCAGTGGGGAAGCAAAAGGCTGCCTTCCTCTCCATTCTAATTATCCCAAACCTCTTATCTGAAGTGTCACAGTTCATAATAATTAATTGTCATGCCAGAGGCATTGTGACATGCTTGACGGAGTCATGGTGTGCTACATACACAGGGTAATTAGCAATCATTAGTGGTGGGGACAGAAAGTTCCTGGTGATTTGATTCAAACTTTCATTTGGTTAAGTTTATCTCTGTGTCCTTTGTGCATAAATGTAATTTAGCAATCAGGTTTCAGCTTAACTGCTTTATGAAGGATTGGGGTGGCAGTGGCAGAAAGAGAATGGTGTTCTCTTTTGTCTTTATGTAATGAACTTCTGAAGTTTGCATGTCTAGTTAGTTAGCATCATTAGGTAATGTTAAGTACTGCTAAACCCCATCACAAATATAAAGTGCTAGGAATCTGCTACAGGAGACCAGGGCATGGCATCTAGAACTGGAAACTCAGAATTAGCAGTACAAATTCTCACTCCTTTCAGCTGGACTGCCCACCAGAAAGCCACTGAACCTCTGTGTCAGTTTTGATGCTTTGAGAAGGTTATACATACCTGCTGTCATCCTCTGTGGCAAAAGTGATTGAAATAACCTTGGCTGACAGGTGATAAAGAATTACACCAATAAATGAATTTTGTAAATGGAGAAAGGCAAGAACTAAGCGGTCAAGATTTTGAAATCTTTCTCAAGGAAAAAAGAAGGAAGGCAGTTGGAAGAACCATAAAACTGGCTAAAAATAGGCCTGTGTGCCTCAGTCATTCTACAGGAACATATGGTCAAGTGCAATACAACCAATTTCCATATTCCAGAGAGCTGACATAATAGCATACGTTTAAAAAAAGAGAGACTTGCCAATGCTTCTCAGCACACCTCCATAGCTTAGCTCCCTTTCCTAGCCCGCCTCCTCCAGGGCTCGGGTCCTTATTAAGAAGTGCTCCTCGGCTTGTTGACAAACTACGCCATCAATAACACTGTGCAACTCCAAAGCTGGAGGAGAGAGAGAAATATGGTTGCCGACCTCCTTGTGGAAGTTGGTTTGCCTGGGTGCCAAGTCGGGTGATGTACGGGCATCTTGGGGAGACCGGCCCTCGAGCTGGGCCCTCGAGGGAGGAAGGCTTCCATGGCAGTACACCACCTTCCAGGTGTGGGTGCAACCCAGAAGGGGAAGGTCCAACCTCTCAACCTATCCCTTTTCACCAGAACTGAATCCCTTATGGCCACATATATAATTAGGTTTTAATTCTGCTGGGGCCTGACAAATCCTCAGGTGGTTTTATATACCAGCCCTGTAGGATCAAAGACGTAGGAGGAAGGTGGGTGGCATGAAGTTAAAGTAACCATGGGGGGCTGAGAACCTCTGCTCTGCTGGGTCTCTGTTGAAGGCACTGGTGGGAGGAGGGGAAGCAGCAGTGAGGTCCTTGCTCTCTGCACACAGGGGGCAGCTGGCAGCCTACCTGCAGGAAGATGGCCCCCTTTCTGCGGGGAGAGCAGGACTTGCACTTCATCTGCCATAGCGCGGGCCTGCCGGTGTGGTGCTCTGGAGGCTGGGTGCCAACTGCCTCTGCCCCACTGCTCCCTGCTTTATATGGGCTGGGGGCGGGGCCCCTTAAGGGCATTGCTGAGCAGCAACAGGGCTTGTCACCCAGTTCTCTGGGAACCTACATCTTCTTGGCAAGTTTTCTCCTAGAAGAAACTTAGTTTGATTCCCTTCATCTGAGGAGGCAGCGTAGATGGCTAAGTGAACTCTTATTTTCTTTCATAGGAGGAAGGGGAGAGGATGAAGTTCAGTGGATTTTTTTTCTCCAGCTATTCATCAGTCAAGTATATATGGTGCACCTACAATGTGACAGGCCCTTTGTCATGTGCTGGCAGGACGAGCAGGACAGGACAAGATCTTTGCTTCAGGACATGTGCAGACTTTCTGAAGACACAATTATAAAACAAAACACTACGCTTTTGCCTCAGTCTTTGCAATTGTAAACTTTCATACTAAGAAGATAACTGGGATGTACACATAGATTTCTGCACAAGGATAGTAATATATATCTTTTCCTCTATTTTTTAATATTGATTAGCATCAACATAAGCCTCCCCAAACAGAGAGGGATAATTAAGATAGTACTGTCATAACTATGTCATGTTTTCAAGTAATATTTAATAATATGAAAACTGTTCATGATAAGACAGTGAAAAAGTAAGCTAGAAACCAAAAGTTGCTGATTTTGTTAAAAAGAAAAAGTACAAATTTAAGCCTAGGCATTATTGTATCTCAAATACTGATCAAGGTTATACGTATGGCAGGTACTTAGAAATATCTTTGTTCTTCTGTAGAAAAACCACTCTTCAAAAAACATTGTTAAGGAAATGAAGACCAGCCACAATCTGGGGGAAAATATTTATAGAACACACTCCTAAGTACTGGCATCTAGAATATAAAGAAAGAACCCAGTAATAAGAAAACAAACAACCCAATTGAAAAATGTGCAAAATTCAAACAAAACTTTTGAATCAAAAAGAGTCAAACAAAAATTTCACAAAGTAGAGATATTGACAACAAATAGGCACACAAAAATATTCTCAACTTCGTTAATCATTAGCAAAATATAAATTAAAGCCACCATATGTAGTAGAACAGCTCAACAACAATGACAACAACAACAAAAAGGAAAATACCACATGCTGATGAAAATACAGAGCAACTGGAGCTCTCACACATAGCTGGGTGGGAATGCAAACTGGTAAAGCTACTTTGGAAGTCAGTTTAGCAGTTTCTTATAAAATTGTACAATTTCTTGGGGACAGTATACTACCTGGCCTCAAACTATACTACAAAGCTATAGAAATCAAAACAGTATAGTACTGGCACAAGAACAGATACATAGACGAATGGAACAAAATATAGATCAACAGCCCAGAAATAAACCCACACCTATATGGCCAATTAATATATGACAAAGGAGGCAAGAATATACAATGGGGGAAAGATCGTTTCTTCAATAAATACAAATGGTATTGGGAAAACTGGACATCTACAAGCAGAAGAATTAAACTGGATCTCTTATACCACACACAAAAATAAACTCAACGTGGATTAAAGACCTAAACATAAGACATGAAACCTTTAAACTCCTACAAGAAAACATAGGCTAGAGTGATGACAAAATCCCAGAAGGAGATGGTAGCACTGGTTGTGCAACTCTGCAGTCTTATTAAAACAGCTGCCACGTACACTTTTTTTTTCATTTTCTTAACTTTCAATTTTGAAATAATTTCAGGTTTACAGAAAGGTTGACTCCAAAAGGACCAGTAATTCCAATATTCCTTCATCCATATCCTCTCTCCATCTCCCTCCCTCCCACCTCTCTTTCCTTGAATATAATTTTTAAAAATCATTTGAAAGTAGGAGAATGTATACTTTAAAAAAAAAGGAAGCATAGGCATTAGTTGAAGAAACATAGGTATCTTGAACATCAGCATTAGTAATTTTTTTCTGGGTCCTCTCCCAGGCAAGGGAAATGAAAGAAAAACAAACAAGTGGGACTACAAACTAAGAAGCTTCTGCACAGCAAAGGAAACCATCAATAAAACAAAAAGACAACCTACTATCTGGGAGAATATATTTGCAAATGACATATATATCTGATAAGGGAATAATAGCCAAACTATTATATCCAACTCAACACCAAAAAAACAAAAAACATAAAAAAAAAAACTAACATCAAATAATCCTATTAAAAAATGGGTACAGGAACTCAATAGACATTCTTCCAAAGAAGATATAGAAATGGTCAATAGACACATGAAAAGATACTCAATATCACTAATTATCAGAGAAATTTAAATCAAAACTACAATGAGGTATCACCTCACACCAGTCAGAATGGCTAATATCAACAAGACAAGAAGTAAGTTTTGGAGAGGATGTGTAGAAAAGGGAACCCTTGTGCACTGCTGGTGGGATTGTAAATGGGTGCAGCGACTATGGAAAATGGTATGGAGGTTCTTCAAAAAACTAAAAATAGAAATACGTATGACCTGGCAATTTTACTTCTGGGAATTTACCTGAAGAAAACAAAATCGCTAATCTAAAAAGATATATACACACATATGTTCATTACAGTATTATTTACATAGCCAAAATATGGAAACAACCTAAATGGCCATGAATAGATGAATGGATGAAAAAGATGTGGTATATATATATAATGTAATATTACCCATGAAAAATAATGAACTCTTGCCATTTGCAATAACATGGATGGACCTAGAGGGTATTATAGTGAATGAAATAAGTCAGCCAGAGGAAGAAAAATATATGATTTCACTTATATGAAATCTAATATTCCACTTATATATGGAATCTAAAAAACAAAATGAAAAGAAAAACAAAACTGAAATAGACTCATAAACACAGAGAACAGACTGTTGGTTGCCACAGGGGAGGGGGAATGGTGAAACAGGTGAAAGGGAAAAATTCGTGAGGATGTATGGCATCTTGATCTGAGTAATAGTTGCATGAGTGTGCACACATGTCAAAACTCATCAAGCTGCACACTAAGAATTGTACATTTTATTACACGTACCTCAATGTAAAAATTTAAGAGTGTATTAAAAACAAATAAAATTTCTTGCAAAATTAAACATATACTTACTACATGATGAACAATCCAGTTCCTAGGAATTTTCCCAAGAGAAATGAAAACACACACACACACACACACACACACACACACACACATATATATATATAAAGATCTGTGTGCGAATGTTTCTAATAGCTCTATTCAAAAGTTAGAAACAACCCAAAAGTACACCCAATGTAGAATGAATAAACATTGTGTTATGTCCATACAATAAAATACTACTCAACAATAAAAAGTAATGAACAGTTCTGTGCAACATGGATGAGTCTCAAAAGCATTATATTAAATGAAAGAAGCAACACTTAAAGAGCCATTTACTATATGACTCCAATTCTATGACATTTTTGAAAAGTCAAAACTATAGGAACAGATTTCAGATTAGTGATTGCCAAAGGAGGGGGAGAGTGGTAGGATCACAGAGGAGCAGGAGGAGACTTTTGAGGCTGTTAGAAATGTTCTGTATCTTGAGAGTGGTGGTAATTATATTCATCATACATCATACACACATGAAAATGAATTTTAATGTATGCAAGTTATACCTTAGACAACAAAAATATCTATTTGTTAAATAAATGAATGACAATACCCCAGAATGTTAAAAGTGGTTGTCTATAGGTGGGAGTATTATTTGTTGATTTTTATTATCTTCTCTGTTTTTCTGTATTACTTTTTAAGTCAATAAAAGTCAATGAAAACTTTTTTTGGTGAAAGGATGTTCAGGTGTTGTGTTGGAGGCAGGTACATGCTATGGGAACAAAGAGAAGCATTAATATATCATTTAATATAATGCTTATCATCCAGCAAATATTTTGTGAGTGTCTTCCCTGCAGATCCCTGACTAGGAGCTGGGGTTTAGAAGTGACCAAACCCTATCCCTGCTTTTAGAGAATCTCACAGTCTCATGCGGGATGTAGATGCTGCGATGAGAAGTCTAACAGGAGTCCTCCTACAAATGGCAAGATTCATAACAGCACTGTTCAATAGAAATTTTTGTGATGAAGGAAATGTTCTGATTCTCCTCTGACCAGTATTGTAGCTACAAACCACATGTGCTTTGAGCACTTGAAATGTGGCTGGTACAAGTAGGAAACTGAATTTCTAATTTTTAAAAATTAAGTAATTTACATGGATAGATCTAGAGGTATTATGCTCAGTGAAATAAGCCAGGTGGAGAAAGACAAATACCAAATGATTTCACTTATTTGTGGAATATAAAAACAAAGCAAAACAGAAGGAACAAAGTTGCAGTAGGCTCATAGACATTGAGAAGGGACTAGTGGTTACCAAGGGGGAGAGGCTGGTAAGGCTGGAGGGGGAGGGAGAAGGGGATTAAGGAGAACACTAATTTACAATCACAATACAGGTGGGTCATGGGGGTGGTAGTACAGCATGGAGAATACAGTTAATGACTCTATAACAGCTTACTATGTTGATGGACAGTGACCACACTGGAGGGGGTGAGGACTTGATAATATGGGTGAATGTTGAACCACTGTGTTGTGTTGTTTGAAACCATCATAAGATTGTATACCAATGATACTTTAATTAAAAAATTAAATAATTAAATATGAATGTAAATCACTACATGTGGCTTGTGGCTATTGTATTGGATGGCACAAGTGTGTAGCATACAACCTAGAGGTGTTACTGTCTGATGCCCAGATCTCATTGATGATTTTCTATTTCTGCAAGATGCAGAAGGTAAGGACATCAAAGGGCAACCACCCTTTAGGAGAGTCTGCACCAGGGCAGCCCAGATGATAGGACTAGGATATAATGCATGCCCAAGCAAAGAAGGCTTCTTTGAGCCAATGTTTATTTAACCATGAAGTTATATAAAATAGGTTTCCTTTCACCTCATTCACATGCGAAACCTTCAGTAGTGGATGTATGTCCTTCAACCACCAGAGAGGGGTTAGTAGGCAACTTTTTCAGAGCTGTTTTCATTATGAAACCCTGGTTGTCACAGTCCTGAAGAAAGACCCTTAGAATTTGTGCTCTTGAAATCAAAAGTAGGAAAACTCCGATCCTGAGGTGTTGGGAGTGATAGTTTCCAGGAGGTGATGATGAAAGAGAACTAACCAGGAAGTATGAGTGTATATATAATTAGAATCCATAGGCTATCTCTATTCTGCCCCTCCCAACACAAGCCTCATAGTCTAATAGGTCATATGTTAACCTTTGTTCTTCCTTTTACCCTCAGATGGAAAATATTCACAACCACAGTACTGTAAATGGGGATATAAAAGAGTGGCGTAACTCACAGAGCCAAGCAATGTGTTTTACTGTGGAAACGTGGGTACAGAAGGGGGAAAGGGAAAATGAGGCCAGTGGGGTTCCCCTTCCAGTACTTTCTTCCCACACCACTATCATCTCTGCTTCCATGCGAACGGGTAGTCCGGACTCCCACTTCTGACTCCCTTGCTGCAGGTGTACCTCTGGGTGCTGGGGTCTTCCCTGGTCTGTGTCATGTTAGCCATAGAAAGCCCAGGCCTCTGTTTCATGCTCTGAGGTGAGCAGGCCTCGAACTGTTTACTTTGGGGATATGCCAGAGCCTCCGTCAGGATGAAAGTCTCATGCAAGGAAGCCAACATATTATTATCCTTTAAATGGGCTTATAGACCTCATTTTATGAGGGGCCTTAGCCTTGTTAACTGCAGTGGGAGAGCTGCACATGCTAGGACCAAGGTATTTGGAACTGTGCTTACTGATGCGAAAAGCCTAGTAAAATGGCTTCTCATGACGCTGAGGTTGCCGGACAGCTTTTTGTCTTTTAGATGAAAGGCCAATATAACATTAAAGACCTTAGTAATATTTAAGAATTACAGAACACTTTGATTATAGTACTTTCTTCTTCTAATTTTGGTGTGGGGGGCCACTAGGAACCTTCTTCGCCCACTTGTAGTTCCGCAGTGTGCTTCTCGTCTTTGTATTTCGCTTCCTTCTCCCAACATTAGTTATAGCCTGAATTAGCGCCCAGTTCTGAAGGTATGAGAAATCTTTTGTCAGTGGTGACGGGCACGGAAGCTGACCGGGAGGAGGACGGCTCTCACAGGGGGTGGTTTAGAGGGAAACCTCCTGCAAGGCGCTCTGCCCAGGCCACCAGCTTTTGTTTCCTTCCCTGTTTCTAAGAGGCAGTGTACCTTCTTCTCCCCTCTGTCTCCAAAACACCTGGATATTCCTCCGCTCCAGGGATATTTTAATTCCTAGTATTCTTTAGCAGCAAACTTGTGTTGTCTTCTCTCTCCTTTTGCCAGACCCGAAACAAGGAATCCATCCATAATTCAGAGACGTATGCAGAGATCTTCCCTCTAGGTCATCATCCAAACACACACCCATGCAGACGGGGGATTTCCCCAGCAGCAAAACAGGTCTCCAGTCTGTGTGCAAGATGGCATGAAGTGGAGTTGTGAGGCCAGTCAACTTTGATAAGGTAAAAAGTGGAGAGTATATTTTCTCTTGCCTTGGGCCTTGAAGTTTCAGTGGTGGGTGTTAAAGCAAAAAGGCAAATAGTCTTCATTAGAAGATGGTAACAGTCACTTGTTTAATACAAATACACTTGAGATGAGTGAACACACTAATTTCTGTAACCCCTGACCTTCCCCACCTCCTATGAGGTGAAAAATCTACTAACCCCATTTTACAGATGGGAAAAGGCCATAAAAGGAGACACAAATCAGATGTTAAATCATGCAAATTAGCAGAGAAATGACTGGAAGCTGCTATCAGTCCATTGTTGGCCCATATTATTGTCCAGGCATTTGACTCAACAAGCATCTGAAAAGCCACCCTGGGAGTCTGTATAATGTTCTGATTAGAGAACAGCCCAAGAGCAGCACACTCCTGAACCACAAATGCTAATAGGGTCTGTGTCCCTGGGATGAGTATTTCTTCCATGACTTGGAAAGTTTCAGGTACCAAAGATTCTGAAAGGGGTTCCAACTGTAGCCAGCCTAGGCCATGGGAAAGAGATGCCTGGCCAGGCTGCCAGCCAGCAGGCTTTGTAGGCCAGTGCCTGACTCCATCTGCTCTGTTGATGGCTTTTCTCCCCTCCTGGCCAAGGCCCTCCCCGCCTTTCCTGTTAAAGGTAAAAATAGGGCGGGAATTCATGGTGGCCCCTTGCACCATGGCTTTCTTTTCAGTCTTATTAGTTTATCTGAGGGCTTTGTTTTCTCTTTTGATTTTTTTTCTCTGTCATTTCCCCATTACATGTGCTTGAGGTGGGGTGTGGGGCAATGGGGTAATTTTATGGAGAAAACGTTCACTTAGTTTTTGGGCTTAAAAGGTTAAGATGTATTTGCTTGTGGGACCTTCTGTTAGTGCCACATGGGGTAGAGGAATGGATTTCTGAGCCCAGAGATCCCTTTACCTGAACCTTGAGCCCCTGTAGTCATGTGATGGTCCCTTTTCCTCTGTACAACCTATCCTATTATTGGGAAAACCCTCCCATTCAAGCACATATTGTGTATCTCTGTATCGACAAAGCCCTGCCTTAAGTCTCCTACAAAGTTGCTGTCCAACTGAACATAATATATTCATGTAATTAAACATATTAATTATAGGTAACATATTTATGTAATTAAAATTCAAAAGTTACAAAAGGGCAGGCAGTGAACCTGTATGTCTTTCCTCCCCTGATCACCTCCCGACAACCTCCTGGTTGCTCCCTCCCAGGGGCAACCAAGGTTATCTGTTTTCCTAAGGTATTTTATACATTTAAAGGAAACTCATATATACTGTTTCTTTTTATAGCACATATGGTAATATATACATACGTTACTGTATACCTAATGTTTTTCAGTTACAGTATATTTTGAAGATAATTTCCTAATCAAGTATCAAAGCTTTGCTATTACTTAGTGCTTTTATAACCTTGCATTTTATGGATGGATCAGAATTGATTTTACCAGTGCCTTTCTGATGAAGACTTAAGTCGTTGCTGATCATTTACTATTTCAAATGTTATAGTGAATATAGTGAATAATCTAATACAACTGTAACTTTGCCTGTGTGTGCCAGTTTATCTGTAAGGTAAATTTCTGAAGTAGATTGCTGTATTAAAAGGTCTGTGCATTTGTAATATTAATATTGCTACATTACCCTCCATAAAAGTTGGAGGGTAATTCCCACCGGAAATATGAGTTCTTTTCCCATCCCAGTCTTGCAAATATGCCAACTTGATCTTTGTCAAGCTGACAGGTGAAAAATCGTGTTTTATTTTATTTCAAATCTGCATTTCTCTTAGTAAGAGTAAGGTCGAACATCTTTTACATGTTTAAGACTCATTTGTGTTTTCTTTGTTGTGAATTGTTTATTCATGAATTACGTGGGTTCTTCCATTGGTTTGTTGGTATTTTGGCCATTTTTGCTTTTGCTTTTTAGAACTATATAGTGTAAAAAAAGTACTTTGATAATTTTCTTGTGTAAATTAGAAAATACACATAAATTTGTTGATGTCTGTGTCAGAGTTGCTCTAGAGGAAATTTTGTAATTTTTAATGCTATTACATACCCATTGAACAACACTTTATATTACTGACATTTTCAGAAGATATAGAAGTTGAGAGAATATAGCATAACAAACTTCCATGCACCCATTAGGTAGCTTCAGTGATTTTTAATACATGGACAGTCTTACTTCATCTATAACTTCCTCCCAGTACTCACCTCCCCCAGACAGACTGCCCATGCCTCTTGGACTATTTAGCTGTAGAGTCCTTAGTGTTATATAATTTCACTGTAATGATTGCTATTGCTTTCAATACTATTATTATGTCTCCTAAGCAAAATCAGTCATTGTTAGTCTCAACTATGTAGTCAGTACTCAAACTCGCCTGATTGTCTCATACATTTTTTTTTTTTGTTATAGATGGTTTGTTCATGCCAGAACCCAAACCAGGGCACACCTTGCATTTGATTGATGTGTCTGTTAAGGCTTTAAAAAAAATCTGTAGGTTCCCCTCTCTTATTTTTCTTGTAATTATTTCTTGAAGAAGCTGTCTGTAGTCCTGCAGAGCTTGCCACATTCTGGATTTTGTTGGACTTGTCATATTGCTATCTAACATGTTTTGCTGCAAACTGGTGTTTAGATCTAGCAGCTTGATCTGACTCAGGTTTGTTTATTTTTTGGCAAGTGGACTGTAGGAGTGTTATTGTGCGCTTCCTGTTGATTCATGTCAAGAGGCACCTAAAGTTCGGTTGTTCCTCATTGTGTGATGTTGAGGTTGGTGTGTCAGCTTAGCTGGCATTCTTTTTTTTCCCCACTGTTAGAGAAAACAAAACTTGTCTCTCTGTAGGAAATGAAGGGCCGGAGGGGAACCCCACAGCTTCATTTTGGATGAGCGACCGTGCATTGTGGGGAGTTGATTTCCCAGTTAACACAGTAAACTAACTCAGAATAAAATCGTGTTCTTTGGTCCAAGTCCCCTTCAGTCCCGGTTTAGGTATTGTGGGATGTATATGCTGGCTTCCTATGTCAAAACGTGCTCGGATTTCAGGCATTTTTTGTCATTCTTTTCCTTCTCATTTGACTTTGAATAAAGATTTCTTCATCTTGTTCCATATGTGTCATTTTAAAAAATGCTTCTGACAACTGCCTCAAAATGTTAGTCAAAGTTTAGGCTTGGAAAATCAATTTTCCAGGAGGTCCTGATGGTTGAGGTCTCCTCTGTGATCACACTGGTTTTCTCAGTGACTATTGCTCACTCTGCCTCCCCTGTCTCTGAGCTTTCACTTTCCTCTTCTCTCCACCCTCCCCTGCTCTGGTCTACCCCCCAGCCTTCCCCTACCCAACCAGTCTGTGAGCCGCTCCTGCCGATGTCCCACTTCCCCCATTCATACTGCTGCCTGCCGTTGATGAATGAAATTTCATGGTGTTCTGGATTTGCACCAGGCCACAGGTCCTCAAGCAGAACTTGCTTAAAGAGATTCAAGTTTCTTTATTTATGCTACTTTTAAAACTGCATTTCTTCAAAGGCAAGTAACTCATGGGATTTCTCAATGGAAAATGACTTTCCCCAAAGCCATTCTACATCTGCAATGCTCCTCGTGCTAACACATTCAGGCGAAGCGAATACCAGCTTTGAGTTTGTCTTGGGTAAGAGAGAATTCTCTATCATTCAAATAAAGAAATAGAAATACAACTGTGAATAATCTCATTTTCTGAGTGATTTTAAATTCTCTCAATCCTATTAGTTAATCCTACTTTAACCATAAAAAATGACTTGCCTAAACATATTTTATGATAATCCTGTTATAAAACACGAAGTGAAGCAATAAACTGATGAAATTACAAGCAAAGTGTCTTTGAAAGGGTTCTCCAGATGTCCCTGGGGGTATGAAAGAACCTGGCAATAATCTGTCTTCAAGTAAAAGGGGTGTGTTTGTGTGTATCTGGGAGTGGAAGGGCTTGCAAAGGAGGCAAGGGCTCTGTTCTCTCTTGAAGATTGTGCTGTGGGTGTCTGTGGTGAGTAATGCGTCTTCAAAATGGAAAAATTAATGAAAATCTGAAGACACTGACAGGCCTTGTAGAATTGGATTTTGACTACTGCTGAAAAAATGGAGTGAGAAAATTCACTTTTCCAAATAATCTGCTCTTTAATAGCATTGATCAGAGATTTAAAAAAAGACACATGTATAACATTATTGTATACATCATTAATATTTAGTGGATTACATTACTCAGTAATCTGATTTCTGAATTAAAAACTCTTCAAGGTCGCTAATGATAAACAATTCCCTCTTCCTTCTATGACCACAACTAACCATAGAGAATTAAAAAAATGGACTCATTTTATTTGCTTTTCTTGGGTGAAATGCTGTTTGAAATCCCGTGTCTGTGTGTAGGTGTGGGAAATAGCGAGTCACAGACCTAAAGATGCAGAAAGTCAGGACAAGATCCTTGACTTTGGTTTCTGGTTTTCTTCAGCTCTCAAGTGGATTTTAACATGGGCTCATTGGCAACATCTGCATTTTTATCTTGGCAGGTGCTTGTGGGGGTAAGGCTTGGGCCAGTGGAAACTGTTTGTTATTCAGATCACATGGCATGTGGTTGGCATAAAATAAATGCTTGGTATTGATGCTGAGAGTACCAGGAAGGTCACCTGTGAGAGGTGTTTTGATTTTAATTGTGTGGTATGAGGAACAATTCACAGGAAATTTGGCTTCTCCAAACTTCTAGAATTGTCCTTCGGAAAGGGAGGCCCTTTCTAATCCAGGTCACCTAGTACTCTTACTGATGTACTTGGAAGACAAAATGACACACAGTTGTGATAAACGGTAATTTTAACGGTTCTCTTTTGTGATCAGTGTGTATTCCATGAAAACAGAAATGACAAGAAAAGAATCTTAAGCCTGTGAGCTTAAGGCCAGAAAATGACTATGGTAGCAGGCAAAGAATGGAAATGTCAGAAATTGGGCAGAAGAGAGAAAAGCAAATAAAAATGAAGATGCAAAGTATACCTTATCCCTCGTATAAGTTGGGTGGTGGAGTGTAGGAGTCAGGAGTGGGAGGAGAGCCGGTTTTGAGAGCCAAGCCACCTAGGTAATGGGGCCCTGCCTAAATGCCAGCATTCTGTTTTCAGGCCTGAGGAAACGCGTCAGAAAAGCAGCCACATCCTTTGCTACAGCCCATCCATTGCAGAAGTGGAAATGTCAAGGCTTGTGTGACTATACTTCCCAAGCCAGGGGCACCTTTGGCTTTGTGTTGGAGAGCAAAAACAGAGCCCTTAGGTCTCAAAAGGGTAGGTCTTCCAAAAATAAGCCCACTGAAAATCAACCTCTGTGACATTTTCTTGCACAATCCAAATGCATTCTGGCTCTTCCCTTAGATGCCAGATCCAGATTCTTTGGAGAGAAAAACAACTTCATTCTAACCGCCCCCCCCCCCGCCCCCCGGCCCCCAGCCGTCATTGTTCTCTATCCCACAGACTCCGTGTTGTCTGCCAAACCGCATTTGATAAGCAAGTCATATATCTGCTTTTGTTCATCAAATGTATAGATCAAAGCTTTGGATGGGCATTTCCACACCGCTGCTGAAATTCCAGCAGTCTGTGTCTGGGCTAGCCTGGGAAGCAGAGCTGCAGCTCGGCCCTCTGACTGCTCAAATTAGCTCAGAGTCTATCTGGGCTGTTTATTAAAATTGAGTTGGCATATCTTTACATGGGATGAGTGCTCCCCGTCTGCCAAAGGCCACACCATTCCCTATGGTGCTGCTTCTGCTTCATAGATTTGGATGATTGTCTGGCTCCTGGAAGCCCCTGCTGGGAAAGTGCGTAATTTCCCCTCACTGAAAACAGCTTTGGATCCTGAGCGCTAATCTTTTCTACAGCCCCTGATCAGCCTAGAGATCCCGCAGGTCGCCTCACTGTCCCTACGAGGTACTTCGTCTAGTTTCTGCATGATGTCATCATGTCCTAAGGCATCTTTATCAGCAGCCACCTCTTAGAAGAATGGGGTTTTATCACTTTTCATATTTTGCTTAACTTTTGTGCACCCACTTGGCCATAATGTCCTTATGCAAAATAAAACTATCACTCAGGCTATATGGAAACTCTTAGCATAGGTCTTTTGTTCTCTGCTTATTTGGCACTTCTTTTCATCTTTTTTTTTTGATCTTTAGAGAGCAATAGAGAGAAGAACTAGTTCTACCCAGAAAGGAAATCAAAATAACCTTTTAAAATATACAGTAATATCCTTCCTTGCTAGCACCTTGGGTTAAACAAAAAGAAAAAGGAAATTTGATCTGAATACTAGAGAAAAAATGAACTTAAAACTGTCTGCCTAAAAAAGACACACCTATTTGATGCTGTTTGCCATGTACAATTAAAGAAAATTTGAAAAAAAAAGAGTTCCTATGTTATCATCTTAGTTGCTTTTCTTTTTAAAGCAACTTGGTTTTTCAATTACTCTTGTATTAAAATATATACTCCAGCTTTGCTGCTGAAATTCTGCCTGGGTTCAAAATTAGGCAGAAGAATATAATTTTGTCTGGGGCTCGTTACAACAAGAAAGAAAGTAGCAAGTAGTAATAATGTGGACGGAGAAGCACCGGCTCAGGGTAGGAAGAGCCCTTAGAAGTCAATTAGCTTAACCACCTCATTTATTTTTATTTTGGATTACAGTATCATTTCTGCAATACCTCCAAATTTCTATTTCCTAAGTTTCTTCAAGATTGAAAATATCATGTTTTTTAAATATGATTAAGAATTCAAAGTTTCAACTTAAAGAAAAAGCTCGCTGTCTTTTGAACTTATGCTGTACATCTGAGCATAATAATTACAGAAGCAGGATAGCACATGGGTTTTGACATCTGAAGGATACGGATTTAAATACAGTCTTCAGCCCCTATTAGCTTTAGGAGTTGGGAGCTAATTCTCTCTGAGTCTCTTATATTTCTGCACTTGTGACAGCTTTTTATCAGATAACCTTTTCAAGGATGTTTGTATAGTGAACAGTCTGAGAAGAGAGAGTCTCTCTCCAGGGCACTGGGCAGATTTGTTTGCTATCCAAGATAATAAAAATAATATCTCTTTTGGGGGCAAAAGGTGGGCAAGTTTATTAACAGCTCCCTTATGAAATTGGGAGTTTCCTAAACTCAGGGTCCCTTGGCTGTGAGTCAGGCTTACCGTGTGTGCATCAAACCTGGGCTGCACTGCATTGCCTTCATAGGACTTGGGGGGCAAGGGGAACTAGAGTGGTCAACTGTCCTGTTTTGCTGGGACTGTCAATGTTAGAACTGAAACAGTCTTGGGCAAATTGGGAGGGATGGTTACTCTAATGAGGAAATTGATGCATACATGATGCTCATGCTGTCTGCTATGCCAGGAAAGTGAAGTCCTTTGTTTCTGACCCAGAAGTTTCATGTCTTCTACCAGCATGAGAGAAACTATGGCACACTAACTCATTAGCTTGAAAGCAGGGCAAAATCTCAGACCTTTCACAGTTCTTGACAGTGAGATCTTTGGCAAGTACTTCCCTAAGCCTCAGTTTTTTTAACTGTAGAATGGAGATAATACCGTCTGTCTCAGAGGGTGGTGAGGGTAAAGGAAACAGGACACAATGGGTCCTCAACAGATATGGATAGCTGCCACCTTATCACTCCAATTCCTATTAGATAGAATTGCTCTAATCCAATCGTTTTGTTCGTTGTGTGTATGTGTGGTTGTGTGTATTTCTCCTCAATGTCTTTACACAGCAGAACATAGGAGATTAAAAAATGTTCAATTAAGTATTTTTGATCATTTGTATTACCAAGATCAAATTGATTCATCCTTGAGTCTAGTTACTGATTAAAATATCCCTCAACTAGATGATTCCATGACCCTATATCATTACTGCACATTTTGTACAGCTCTTTCTAATCTGGCGAAACAACGTCCAGTGGTATTTAAACAATGACCTTTGACCCCCTCCCTTACATATCTCCAGCAGATAGTAAAATTAAAGCTCCTGGTAATACTCTTCAGAGATTATTTGCAGCATCATATGGAAGCATTTCACTCCTGTTGTATAAGGTAAATGTCACATATGCATTTGTTAATCTCAGCTGCTATGGCAAATCGAGCTGAAAATAGCATTCTCCTCCTTATTTGTATTTCCAAAGATTTTATAGTTTTTTTTTTGCTGTGAATATGTGATATACTTATGGGTCTTTTCTTCCAAGAGTCAGAGACAGTTTTCTGTAGAAGAAAAACCATCCCCAGGTTTTCTTCAGCTTGCAGTATTCAGAACAACAAACATCTGGGCAGTCTTTTGCTCATTTGGAGACATGGATAATGTTCACATTTGTGTGGCAGAGGAATGTTAACATTCCTTTCATGGGTTACCCGGAAAGCGCCTTTAAATGCAATGCGGTTATGAGATGATTTGAAACTGTCTAGGAAAATGGACCCATTTGGGACACTATGATTATACCTCAGTTAGCTAGTTCATTTATGTGTGGGTAAGACAAGAATAACAAACAGAAATGAAAACCCAGTGCCCCTGTCTCTATTCAGCTGTGATCAAGAGCTGATCGGGTTCATGTATTATTCTGTTTTTGTTCTGAAACACTGATTTCCATTTCACTTGCAGGCTCAGTGCAGTTCTGGTTGTTTTGCAAATGGAACATGAGATGTAGTAAATTCCTGCTAGACCATCAGACTTTTATCTTTTCTGAACTGACAACTGCCTCTGTATTTCCCTTGGATCAAGCATGCAATTTATGGCTTGATGTTTATCTGCAGGAAATAGAAAACATTCAGAACTGTTGCCTAAAGGTGCCAATTAAGTTCTTGGTATGATGTAGTCACACAGACATGGGTATCCCTCTCTGGCCAGAGTGGAAAATCCCCCAACAGCTTCAAATATTCTGTTGGTTTCTGTACATAGTTAGGAAACTAGACCTGGTTTTCATTTTTTATACCTTACACATGTAAATTTTTTATTTTATTTATTTTTACAGAGGTAAAATTAACATAAATATATTTTTATTTTTGAAAAACTGTCTGTTCCTGTTTTCTGTCAGCCTGTTGCTTTGACTTGAGTCCAGGACTTCCTTTTCCATCTCTGAATGGCTCAAGCCTGTTGGCTTTGAAGATGCTTTTCTTAACCCCAAAACCTTATCTTTAGACCCTGACCCTTTTATTCTGAAGGTCCAAGGCCCTACACTTTTGTCCTATTCCTGTGCTATTGGCCAGATGTCTGCCGGCAGCTCTCTGCGCAGCCCTAGAGCCGGTAGCTCTATGCTTCTGATCAGGTTTTTGTGTGCCTGCACCTTCCTCCAGAGCTGCCCTAGTCCTCCCCGATAGGTCTGCATAGGTGTTACCACCCTTTCTAGGCCTTTTTTTTTGCTCCAGCTACTCTCCCAAGGTTCCCACAGCCTTGGGAGTTAACTTTGGGCACCCTGTGGCCTCTGATGGATCTGACCTTTTGGTCTAGACCACACTCAGAGGCTTTGTATTCTGCTACAGCCCTTCTCTTTGTCCCTGTACCAGCCCTCCAGGGCTGCTGTAACATAGGACTACAAACTTGGTGGCTTAAACAACAGAAATGTATTGTCTCACAATTCTGGTGGCCACAAGTCCAAAGTCAAGATGTCAGCAGGTCTGTGCTCTCACTCTGTCTCTGGAAGGGCCAGGGAATGATCTACTCTAAGCCTCTCTCCTAGCTTCTGGCAGCCTTAGACATTTTTGGCTTGTAAATAACCATCTTTCCCTGTGTCTTCACATTGGCTTTTCTCTGTGTCCACATTCCCCCTTTTTATAAGGATACCATCTTATTGGATTAGGGTCCACCTTAATACCCTCATGATAACAGGATTTTTGGAAAAGACCCTATTTTCAGATAAAGTCACATTCACAGGTGCTGGGGCTTAGAACTTTTGTATCTTTTGGGGAGACATAATTTAGTCCATACAGTTCCATTTGCCTTTGTATCTCCATACTCTGCTTTCAGAGCATGACCAAAAAGCCCATCACAAAACAGATCTGAGGCTTGGGCCACAGAATGAGCCCAGACACCCCGCTTAGTGGCAGTGAGTGCCTGAATCCAGCCAGCACCCTCACCAAGCCACCGCCCTGAGCTGTGTCTTCTTTTGCCACAACCACCCATGTTCCCCCAGGGTTCCCCATGGAAAAGGGGCTACTTTTTCTAACTTGCACAAGTTGCTCTATAAGCTAGCTGAAGTCCCATGAGGTCAACTTCTGATTTATTCAAGAATATTAGCTATACTGAACATAGATTTTTTTTTCTAATTCACATATTTTATACCCAGATTCATGTATAAATGATGTAGCCTGTTTTGGTTTAAAATAATGGGCTTAGCCTTCTTTTTAGCAGAAATAACCTCACTGTCATCATTTTTATGATTGGACCAAAATTTATTTTCTGTAAAATTTCAAGGTTCAGAGGAAGGAAGCACAAGAAACCTGTACTATGTGTCAGATAGATTAAGATCCAGACAAGCGACTTATGCCTGGCTTCCTGCCTCCCCTGCCATTCTGGTTTCACAAGGACCTCCCAGGCTCAGCATATGAAAATCTGGAAGAAACAATTATTGCCACTATTTTCTCACAGCAACCAAACATGGAATAAAAATTGAGATCTGGCCTTGCTTATTATTTGCAACATTTTAAATATAGGTCATGAGTGGTTTGTAATTAAAACAGAAAATTCCATCTACCACAGTGAGAACCGCCTCTCTCCAGAGCGTGATTGAGTGTTGAACCCATTTCAATCACCTTCACATCTTTTCATAGTCCACTAAATTCACTGGACAATAGTAGCCTAGGCTCAGCTTTCTGACTCTGGAGGCTGGCAGTATGAACAGTACCTCCGTTGCTCATTGGGGATGGAATGCCAGCTTGTGAGAGATCAGCCTGAATAGCATCTGCCTTTCCACGGAATGCTGACTCTGTGCTCAGTCCTCCAATGGTTCATCTGCTTGGGCATCTTTGCCAAACCAGTAGGGTAAATTTGGATGGGACTGGAGACCGTGTTTCCCTGCTCATTACCTCTGCAGAGAGCTCAGAGGCCTCAGGTTCTGAGATAATGACGTGCTGACTCAGCAAGGTCAGTGGCTGACGTGTGAGTCCCAGGTTGCTCCCTGTCCCGAGGAGCTGAACAATGTCTGTGAAAAATTGTTCAAGATGCGCCATAAAAAAGCCAAGGCATATCTGAGTCTGCTGTGGGGATAGGTTAGGGGTGACAAAAATGATTTTTTGTCAGTATGTACTACTTTTCTGAATAAAGTCTAAGCATATCCTTCTAATATTTTTGGATTAAATCGAGGAGTTTTACATTATCTTTCTCTTCTCTATCTATAGTGGCAGTTAATAGCCTCACAGAAGAGTCTGTTTTGTGCACGTTACCTTGTTCATTCATGCCAGTGTTGGAATAGAGTATTTCCAGGTGGTGAAATCAGAGACCCAGGAGCTCTGATGCGGATGGCAGAAGAGGCTCCACAGAAACATGGTAAGAGTGCATATTTAAGAGATGTGTGAAAATGATCTGGGGAGGGGGTAAGCCTGGAGCGCCACCGTGTAGCTTTCCCGCAGCGTAGAGAAGCAGGGGCCATGGGCAGCCCTCTAAGGGCCAGCGCTGGGTGCAGCAGGGCCAGGGCCTAGGGCCTGTGGTGTTGCCAGCTGACAGTGCAGTGGGTAGGGGAGGCGCCCTAGCACCCCAGGGCACAGCAGTAGCTTCCACCACCAGACCGCTTCTGTAGTGATTTCGTATAGGGCCCCGAATGCCCAGCTTTTGAACATCATTCTCCAGCTTTCCTGGCAATTTTGGATGAGCTACACCCAATCCCTTTAATATTTCCTTTTCCGCTTAAATTAGCCAGAGTTAGTTTCTATCATTTGTAGCTAGAACCCTGATTTAGGTACTCTGGTGGGGAAGCCAGAACTCAACTCCAGACATTGGACCACAGATCCCATATTCTTAAGCTCTACAGGCACCACCTCTGCTGCAGGTCAGTCCTGTGCTAGGCATCAGACTGGAAATGCTTCACCCAGGTGACCACAGACATTATTGTCCAACATGGGATATTTTTGAGAATGAAAAACATTTATAATTCTGTCAGGACTGTCCTGGGCAAATGAAATGGCCTTTCTGTCTATATGCCCCATTGAGGAATTCTTTTTCCTTATGCTAGAGGCCAGTGGGCCTCCTGGAAATTATGTGTGTGGCATAAGGCCTAGAGCAAATGGTAGACTCATTTGATCCTATTTTCATTTTCCCAAGACAACGTTAATAATGTCCATTCCACAAAACATCCTTTTAGTGTCTTTATCAGCAGATATTAAAACCCAAGGGGAGGAGCTTACTTTTCTAGAAGGATATAATGCCCACCTGCCCTCAGGTGCATATGCAGAACTATTCTAGATCATGCCCACCACAAACATTAATTTCAAGAAAAAATATAGCAAAAGGAAAGGCGCTGCATTCTCTTCAAGGAGTCTGTGAAATTTACAAGCCATGTAATGAATTGGTAATTGAGAATACATCTGAGATAAGGTTAGAGTCTACATGGACACCCATAGGGCAGAAGCGTACAGAGGCATTTTATTACCTTAGCTGTTGGTAGACTTCCCCTTGAGGAAGGCATATTGTTTGGAAGAAACACATAAATTGTGAGAGGAGGGTGAGGCCCCACGAGGGAAAGTCAGGCAACAGAGAACGGGCAACCGCCTTCCAGAGAGGGCTTCTGTCAACTGACAGGCCTTTGTTTGGTTAAGCACCTCAGAGAGTTTGAGTCTGCAGAGCTGGGCTGTGCAAAAATGGGCTCCAGGCCGGAGCAGAGATCAAATGCTGGGCACAGAAGAAGGCGGAGGGTCAGGGGTGGAGAGTAAAGGAGGGGAAGCCAGAGGGGCTGGGAACAGCACGGGGAAGTTTTGAAGAGAAAACTGCTCTAATAACAATGCCATTGGGGGGTAAGGCCAGAGAGGCCCCTTAGGAGAAGAGAAATACTAATACGCTGCTTGATTCGACTGCTCTCTGTGAACCATAAAGCCGCAGAGAAGACCAGAAAAATGAAGTCAAAGTGCTTTGCTTGCCGTGATGAGGCTCCTGCGATAGTGAAGTGTGTGTTCTGGTTCCAAGCTGACATGGGATCAAGATGTAGTTATTGTATTCGGATGAAAGGATGGCTGACCAGGGGGTGTTTTTTCATATAAAAACGTGCTTATTTCACATCTTCGCGGAGAGCCAGGAGAGGTGGGGGCAGAGAAGACCATAACTCTGGGAGAGCTGAGATTGATGAAACTAGGAACAGCAGAGTAGATGAAAGAAAAAAAAAAGGACGAACATTCCACAGAGAATCCGGACAGGGAGCTCTGTCAAGATTCTAGCTCAAACATGGGGTAACCTAGGATGGCGAGGGAAAGGACAGGAAAACAGATATCCCTGCATCATCGAGGACTTCAATAGCTCACACCGACTGTCAGGGAGAAACGTGGTGAAGAGGCCCAGCTAAGCAAACAGCTCCAGATACCTGGGGACAAATCTCAGGGATGTCGTTGAGGTTCACCCTATGGAGCGCTGGTGATGTCACTGGCTATTTTCCTCCATCTGCTTTTATTTTTCTTTCTCCAGGTATGCCAATTAGATGAAGCAGGTGGAGGTGTGACATGGAAAAAAGCAAGCTTGTCACTTCTCTTTCACTCCCGTATTCACTTCTGATTTCTGTCCAACTCCAGAGCACAGTGTCCAATGTTTTAGAGAATGAAGATTTTTCAACATAAAAATCCCCTGAGAAACTGCAATAGCAGTTGTTTCTACTGATGAAAAAAAATACAGATGGTAAAAATATTGCTGATACAATAACATTTCAATTGGCTATCTTATTAATTTTAATAGCACCTAATTATAGACATTTATTTTTCTATCACACAAAAGTCTGGTGTGAGGGCTGTTCAGTCATGGGCAACCCAGGCTACTTTCAGCTTTCAACTTCACGGTTACTAGGTTGTGGCTCTTGCACTCACGGCCCAGATGAGAGTCTATCTAACATTTCCACATCCCAGGAACCAGGGTGGAAGAGGAGAGAGAGAAGAAGGGCACACATCTCAGCTGTCTCAAAAGGAAATTCCTGGAAACATCCATGTAATCCTTCCTCTTACATCCTATTGGCCAGAACTTAGTCACATGGCTACATCTCGTTTCAAAGGATGCTGGGAAATGGAGTTTTTCTTCCTGGCTGTCATGTGCTCATATAAACTGTGGACATTCTAGAGGGCAAAAGTATATTGGGGTAATGAGCACTTTACCCCCAACAGATGTGTGATTTGCCCCTAGCCACATAGCAATTTGGCAAAGCTAGGACTAGATAAAACCCAGTTCTCACAGATTTGGCTTGGTCTGGTATTATTTTTATTCTAGCTCCTTATCTTGTCCACTGAATAGTGTACACATCTCTACCATGGACAGATGCCTCTCTGGTGACTAACCCGGTTTTCTGAAACTGCCGTTTTCCTTTGGGTGTGTGACATTTTGGTAATGTATGTGATGTGTGTGTGTCCTCTTGCCACACTTAATACCACATGGCAGAATATTCTCAAGTAACAGCACATGAAGGATTTGGGGCTTAGGATGGTCTCCTGGGCACCTCAGAAAGTGCAGAGAAAACAAGGAGGCAGACAAGAATTGAGGGCAGTTCGTGGAGAAATTAATGAGCTAATCAGGAGGAGCTGCATTTGGCAGAGACTGAGATGAGACCTTTGAGGGTACAGAAGAGAGTGAATTATGTGAATAATCAAGAAAGTCTTAGTACTTGGGAGATCTCTTGTGTAATATACTTTCAGAAGGTGGCAAAATATTTATGATTACTATGTTTTTTGTTGCTGTATACAGCTATAGACTAGAAATGGAAACCTACCCTTTCAACGGAGCAGAAAAACCATGGCTTCCAATTTCCTTTTCCTTTGGGCAAACTAGACGGTAAAATCGGGGTGTCAACACTTGCAGAGAACTGGAAACCACCCAATTTAATACTATCTTTGAAAGCCAAAAAGGACAACTTAAAACTAGTAACTTCTTAGCACTTTTACAAAGCCAGGCTCTCATTTTAGATCACAAGAAAGAGGATTTATCTCAAATATTGCCTTAAATGGTTCATCTTTATTTCTGTTGGGACTTATTAATAGATAATGAGTTTAGCTCTGTACATCTTTCTGCAGGAACAAGTGTAGAGCCAACTCTTAACTCTGTTGTGAAATCACTTTGGCTGGTTGACTGATTCCAAAAGGTGAAGCAAGGGACTCAGAGTTTCACCAGGGAAGCAAGAACGCCCTGAGTTTTATGGAGGAAGGGATTCGTTATAAAGGGAGAAGCTAGGGAAGCAAGCTCCTTAAAGATGGGGTTGGAGGATCAGAGAAAAGTCCCTAATCTGCCTGCACTGAGGCTGGCATTGCGGGCAGTTTGGAGCTTGGCTGGGGAATCTCCCTGGAAAACCAGCTGCATCCAGTTGCCAGAGCAGGACTGTGAAGGCAAGCTGGTGAAAGGTGTGATCTCTATGCAGCGCTTGCTTCTGAAGAGCCAAGATTCTGGTGGGGGCCCTGTGGTACCGTGAGTCTGTAGTGTTGGCCGCTGGGAAGAGCTGGACACAGAGCAGGAGAGAGCGCTGATAAGCTGATGTCTGCACTGCTGTGTCTGTCACCTTTAGATGATAATGCCTGCTGCTTTAGTCCTGCTTTCCAAACTTTGCACAAATTCCTCTTTTGGTCAACACTATCTCAGAACCATAAGAGGACTCTGGGGTACATAGTTCCAGGTAAACCAAGTTGACACAGTACACATCCCCACAAACAAACAGCCAAAAAAAAAGAGGGATATTGTAGTTTGTATGTTTCAAGAAAAGTTATTTAAGGAGTCCCCATTCCACCCATTTCTTATATTTTTAAGTACAAAAATGAGAAAACCATAGAAAATTAACCAATTATAAAACATTGCATGATATTTACCTTTTATAAGTGAGGATCAGCTGTAAAATTTTGCCTTTAAAATTCCCATTGTAGATATGGTTTTGGTTTCCAGCAGCTACAGGGGAAAAAAGTCCAGGATTGAAACACTGAATGCTTTCCTGAATTTGATAAGAATATCAAGAACAGAGAGCTGTACTCTGTGAACCACAAAGTATCCCACACCATTTAAAAAGGCAATTTATCCCAGTAACAATCCCACTAATAGTTTCACACTTGGTGTTTATTAACACTCATTACAGATTATTTCCCTTAGCTCCATTAAGCTTTAATCTCCGCTGTTTTCTGGCACATTAATGATATGGCAGACCACCCAAGGAAGGCTGGTCACAGGCTTCATGTTATGCACAGAATACTGTGGCCGGGGAACTGGATGCACTGGAAAACTAGAGCAGGATCGCATTCCACTCAGGAGATTCCAGGGGGCTGTGGCATCTCAGAGTGCAACAGCCTTGTCCTCTCTACAGAGTGAAAGACTCCGAGAAGCATTAGGTTGAGAGGCCGCTTCAGTCTTGGGCGTCCACACACTAGGGGAGGCACCAAGAGGCAGGGCCCCGTTTTCCTCAGGCTCCCACCAGCCATGCTCAGGGTGGGCCTAGGGTGGCACCACAGAGGAGGCCACTCCCTCCGTGGTGCCCACCTTCACTCTCTTTTGCCCTTTAGATCCTCCCTCCCTCCTCTGTGGCTCTGTGTCCTCATTTATCCTTCAGTTGCCTATTGTCAGAATTGTTTGTTTGTTAGACCAGCTTGGAAGAGTCCAGGCTTTATGCTTCAGACTTTCCGTATTCTCTGCCCCCATACCAATGTACCATTCCAGCATCCCTCCGAGACCTTCCCTCAGCTAATACCACAGTACTGCTAATGGGCCCAGAAATACTTAGTTGACAAGAGTATCTTTAATATAGCAATTGGGATGGTTTGGCTTCCCGGATTTCCATGCAAGTTCCCAATTGGGCAGTCTGACAGAGAGATAATTTGGGTAAGCTTTTGGCAGTTTCTTTTTTTTTTTTTTAATTTTTTTAGTTTATTTTGATATCATTAATCTACAATTAAATGAGTAATATTATGGTGATTACACTACCCCCTTCATCAGGTTCCCCCTCCCCCAACCCCATTGCAGTACCTGTCCATCGCTTTTGGCAGTTTCTATTGGCCATCTACTCCACCTATGTGTAGGGCATATCACAGACAAAATGCCTGTTTGCTTAATTATTAATGGGATTGATGTTTACTGACTGCTCAAATTCAAGGTCATAAATGTTTTGCATCTCTTAGGTGCTTAGTAAAGGTTTGTTGGCTGAAGTAGTCTCTGAATACTCTTTGTCCAGACAGTTTAGTCTCTTAAATTGCAGAGACAGGTGGGACATCACTATTCAAGGAAAGAGTGAGCAATAGCTCCAGAGGAGAAAGAGCAACCATTGAGGATGGCAAGGCTGAGTGTGCGGCCTGGTGGGCAGAATCCTCGGCAAGGACATCTGGGGCTCTGGGCCTCGTTTGGCAGAACACCTAAGCTCGTGGCAGGATTTGGAAATGAGGTGAACCAATGGAGGGGTCGTCTGTCATGAAAAGGCTCGGGGAGGCCCACGTGCAGCCAGGCCAGGCAAAGGAACTGCCCAACCCCAACTCAAGCAGTGCCTGGAAGGAGATCAGACCATTCACAGAGCTCATCCTTTTCTAGGGGGTCTTAGATCGCTGGTCCTGCCAGGGTGTCTGTCCAAACTATGCAGGTCCTTCCTGCTCACGGGCTGAGAGTTGTAGGGCACTTTGCCTACCGCATTTATTGCCAGTAGGGTATCTTTGCTGATTGGCATTAGCCACTATGTATTGAATAAATTCTGCCTTTCTCACTGAACTATCTGTTGAGGGTAGGGACTAAGTCTTGGTACATGAGGGTCAGCTCTAGGTTTCGTACAGTAGGAAACTAAGAATGATGGTTACTGATGGTGTTTGGCTCATTGCTTTGACCACACAGTGCAGAACAAGAACTAGACTTGGAGTGGAGATATTTTGGAGTGAATCTTGGTTTTCTTGACTGGTTGCCTGTAAATTTGGGCCACACACAACCTCTGTAGGCCTTAGTTTCTTCATTTGTAATGTGGAAACAATAATTCTGCCTACCTGCCCTGCGTTCTTGGCAAGATTAAATCTGATCATGCTTGTTAAAGTGCAAAGTCAACTCTAAAACACTATATAAATGTAAGAGGTGTATATACACACCTATACCTAGATCAAAGTTCTTTTATTTTTATTTACCAAAATATGTTTAGAGCGAGTACTTGCTTGAAAAGAACTTTCTGGGTGGGGTGGGGGAGAAGTTGAGGTTCCAAAGGCCAGTATTTCAGAGAAGGGAGTGCAAATACTCTACTTGAGATGAATTGGATTTTGTTTTCGTGTAGAGGAAGGGAGAGAATAAAGAGAGATGAGAAAAAAAAACATGAGAAATGTTCATCTCTGGGCTATATTTTTAAATCTCTGTGATCTAGATTCCTTCCATTAAGGATTTTAAAAAACACAACTTGGGAAATAAATTCTGCCCTCTTAACCTCAGTGTCATCTTTATAGGATACTATCTGTGAGGACACAGGAAATGGGTCTCTTATCTATTCTATATGGAGCATGTTGGCATACTTTAGTAGATTTATATGATAATAAAGGTGAGGGAGGCTATACCTAGAGGTCAGGACAGACCTGTAGGGTCAACGTGTGGAGGAACAAGGTCACCAAGCTGGCTGTGCCTGGGCCAGTTGAGCAGAGGTTGCTGGGGATACTGGCTGGGACTGAGGGAGACTCCAGTTGCCTCAGCGTTCATGATGGAAAATCATGCACCAGACGGTACTGTCAGGGAAAATTTAACAACTTTTGATACCATAACCAGAGAAATTAACCAGTTCCCAGAAGTAGAAAAGAATGTACTTGAACATGGATCAACATATATTGGTCTTAAGGCTGCTCTCTGTGGCCTAGTAACAGTCTTTTAAAGATATTGTGGTAAAATACACAATGATAAAACAAAAAATTTATCATGTTAGCCATTTTAAAGTGTATAGTTCTGTGGCATTAGGTCCTTTTGCATTGTTGTGTGACCATCACCACCATCCATCTTTAGGACTTTTTCATCTTCCCAGATGAAAACTGTACCATTAAACACTGACCCCCATTCCCTCCTCCCCGTGGGCCCTGGTGATCACCTTTCTACCTTCTGTCTGTATGAATCTGACTACTTCAGGTGCCTCATATGAGTGGAATCATACACTATCTGTCCTTTTGTGTCTGGCTCATTTCACTTAGCATGTCTTCTGGGTTCATCCATGTGGTAGCACATGTCAGAATTTCCTTCATTTTTAAAGATGAACAATATGCCATTGTGTGTGTACACATGCTATATTTTTTTACGCATTCAACTGTTGATGGACAACTTGGGTTGTTTCCACCTTCTGGTCATTGTGAATAAGGCTGCTATGAACACGGGTGTGCAAATATCTATCTGTTTGAGTCCCTACTTCACTACTTTTGGGTATATTTTCCAAAGTAGAACTGCTGGACCAAATGACGATTCTACCATTATCCACCGCGGGTGCATCACTTTACATTTCCCCAGCATGCACAAGAGCTCCAGTCTCTCCACATCCTCAATAACAACCTTTTTTGATGTATCTTAAAAGTGACATGGGTTAGTATAGCTGCTGGCCTACCAAAGGCAGTGATCCCATTTCAGATGGTATATATAGCTTAGAGATTTTTTAAGTTGATTTTTAAGTGCTGGTGATTTGAATTGTGACATCTGTACCATAACATGGTGGATTGGTTGCTCTTGTTCTTGGTGGTCTGTACTGTCTTGTCTTGGTGATACCTGTGAATGGTGGCCTCATGGCTGGATATAACTCAGCCCTTCTCCCAGGGAAAGGAGCATCTTCACTTACTGGATTGGAATTTCTAATCTCTTTCTAGAAAGATGCTGTTTTCTGCTTTACTCCAGACTGTTTGCAGCAGACTAGGGTCTAGACAACAGAAACTACTTATAAAGCCCTTCTGTTACCTGAACCTGGCAGGTGGGAGAGGGAAAGGGAAAGGAGGAGGGAGGGAGGAGGGAGAGAAGAAGGAAGGAAGGAAGGGAGGGAAGGAGGGAGGGAAGGAAGGAAGGAAGGAAGGGAGGAAGGGAGGAAGGGAGGGAGGAAGGGAGGGAGGAAGGAAGGGAGGGAGGGAGAGAGGGAAGGAAGGAAGGAAGGAAGGAAGGAAGGAAGGAAGGAAGGAAGGGAGGGAGGGAGGGAGGAAGGAAGGGAGGGAGGGAGGGAGGGGGGAGTTAGGGGAGAGGGGGAAGGAAGGAGGGAGGGGTGGGAGGGAGGGAGGAGGAGGGTGAGGCCACCGTTGGGCGAGATCAGACCTGCCTCTCGGATGGGGATGGCGAGGGTGGAGGTGATGGGGAGATGGGCAGGCAGAGCAGAGGCGTCGCAGGCTCCCTCCATCACAGTGTCCCCTGCCAGGGCAGGTGGGGTTCTTGTAGCAGAGTGGGTGGCAGTGTCACAGGAGGTAAAGGGGCCACTTTCCCTGTTTGGGCTGCTTATCATTGATGTGTTTTCAATTTCCCGATATTTAAAAAACATTAAAAAACTGTAAGAGAGGGTAAATTGTTTTCCAAATTGATTTTTATCTTCCTTTAATTTGACTTAATTTCTTACTTAAATTCCCTAATTGGGAATTTTAGAAATCTTTGTCCTATGAAATGTTTTCTGAGCCAGTTGGTCCTGAGTCTTTATGTTCTTGCTCTCATTTTTCTGAGGAGGCTCTCAGGATTCACCCTCCTGATGGCCTTTCCCCAGCTGGCAGCAAGGGCATCTCAACCAGCCAGGAATCCTGCTCTTGCCACGTGAAAGAAGTCAGCCAGAACATCTACCCATCTGCCTTCAACTCAGGGACAAGCCAGCGTGAGACCCGACCACTGACTTGATTATGAATTCCTTGTGAACTCTGAGTGTGATGAACTTGGGTCAGTCTGGGCAATGAGTGTCAAATTCCCCAGGAACTTGTAAGTAATCTAGTGCCTTGTCTTGCTTTACAAGTGTCCTCGCAGCCAATGACTCCGGTATTTACCACTGTTGCAACTCCCGTTTCCTACACACACTCCCCAGACAAGCTCCTACCTGACCGGGGAGGCATGCAGGGAGAGAAGAAAGAGGGAGCAATACTGGAGACAGCAGGCCGCCTTCTCTTGCAGGCAGTCGTTGGGAACTGGTACTGACTTGGTTAAGAGCATCTACTTGAAGCCACGATGTTTAGGGAACGCATGTTTGTGCACAGACCTGGAAATCTATTAAATAATTGGCTGTCCTTCTATCATTGGTTAAAATGTTCAATGCTTTTTGAAAAATGTTTTATGAAAATTAACAAGCTGTGCTTTCTTTTAAAACAAACTATACAGAAGTGTAAAAAGTAAAAGCTCCCTGTTCTGCCTTCTTCATCCAAATTTCCCAGGGCCAGGAGTCATCTTTTCAGGCATATTTACACATGCACACTCATACTTAAAAAAAAAAACTCAGGTCATACTGTAATACTACTATACAATGTGCTTTTTACACTTCTAGAGATGTCTTCCTATATTAATTCAGGTTTTAGTGTTTTTCTTTTCTTTTTTTTTTTTTTAAGAAAAACGTGTAAGAAGAAAGCAGGTAGTCAGCTTTCTGATACGGTCATGAACCTCAGCCAAGCCAAAACATGACCCTGAGAATCACGGGTTCTACAGTCCTGGGCGGTTGGCTCTCTGACCGCTGCTGCCTGCCTTGCTCTACTCAGGTGTGGGCCCACCACAGGGCCCCTGGCATCTTTCAGGTGGACAGTGGAGGTGCAGGCAGGAATTCCTGGCAGGGAAAAGTGAGTGCATGGCCAGTCTGGCTGGGAAATGAACAGACTGGAAGGCCCCCTGGCTCCGTGGTTCCTCTGGGGTTCCAGAAGTACTTGCATGTTGTCTGGTCCAGAAGATGCTGGGCTCTTCCTTCTCATCAATGGTCCACTATCAGCTGCCAGCCAGGATTGCCAGAGCGTACAGTTTGTTTATGGCCCAGCCATGCCGAGGGAGTCAGATTCCTGGAGTCTGGCTGTTTTATCCCCACCTGTGCTGCGCTGGCATATTCCTCTGTCTTTGGGGATATGGGGACATGGGTCAGCTTTGCTATGGTACGTGGCACTCGTAAAGGAACCTGCCTATAACAACTGCCTTTGGAATCTGAATTTGAACAATTGGTGGCATTTCAGAGGTTAATTCTCTCGACCAACGCCCTGTCTTCTGGATGGTATGTCTGTGATGAGGACTTCCATGCCCTTCTCTCTTTGACCTTCTTTCTTGAACTCCTGGTTTGTTAGGCCAACTTCCTTCCAGAAAGTTCACCCTGGATTCCCAGGCCCCTCATATCCAATATGTTCAAAGTGAGGCTGTTAATATTTTTTCCTGAAAACCTGTACCTACTTCTTATTTCCACCCATCTGGTCAGACAAGAGAGAAACTGCTAAATCACGCTTAACGCTTTCCTTTCTTTCCTAATTGTTGGGTAAGTCCTACTGATTCTAGCTCAAAAATGTCTCTCAGAATTGCTCCTTTTTTTCTAGGCCCACTGCTACTGCCTCCATGGAGACCATCATTACCTCCCAATTCAGTAAATATTTATTAAGTACTACCATGCACCATGACATTTCTGCCAGCCAAGGGTTCATAGCTTAATGACCCCATTAAACCTCCAGAGGGATCTTATTAAATTACAAATCTGCTCATAACTCTTCTCTGCTCAAAACCCCACATTAGCTCCTTGCTGCCTAAGGATCAAACCCAGCTCCTTGTTTGGACAGGGTCTTTCTGCAACATCCTGGAACCCCTCTCCGCAGTCTCTCACCTCTCACTGTCCCCCTCAACCACACCCTCTGTGGGCAAGCCCCAGGGCACCCGCCAGGCCAGAGCCCTGCATGTCCCACAGATCTTGTTTGTGTACATGCTAATTCCTCATCTAGGGAAACACATTTCCCATATCATATCCTAGGAAATGCCCACTTTTAAGATTCTGCTCACATGCTCTTTTGTCAAGCCTTTGCTTATTCTATTTTCTCAAGGTTTCTCCCTCCCACTCTATATTCCCACAAGGCTTTGCTTGCAGCTCCATGACAGCATTAACCATCTTTATTGCATGATTTACCATCTTTACTGTGTGATGTGTCTTGGTTCTCCACTAGCCCCAGCTCCCAGACCGTCACACTTGAGGCAGGACCACCCTTGCTTTGCACTGGCAGGCAGCTTGATGCCTGGCACAGAATATTAAAATATGTGGGTACTAGATTGGTCAGCCTCTGGACTGAATATTGCTTTGCAGCAAACAGGTTTTGTGAGGAGAATTGTACTAATACCTGAACGTATTGGTTACACGTGACAGAAACCCATCTCTGGGGAAAGCACAAACTGGCTAATAGAACTGGCCAATCCAAGTGTGCGGCTGGACTTGGGGAGCCCAGACAGTGCTATCAGGGCTCTCTCACCATCTCTCATCTCTGGGTTTTTTTTTTTTTTTCTTTTACTGGTTGCTTTTATTTTTTTTCCTGTTGTAGCCTGGCAACTTTATACCTATGTCCTTCAGTTTACGATCCCAAAGAAAGAGACCTTCTCTCTCAGAATCCATATGTCAAGAACCAAGAAAGTCTGCTTGGACCTGTTTGGTTACATGCTTTGACAAGTGGTGGTGGACAAGCAGATGAGGCATCATGACTGGCCAGGCCTCAGTCACGTTTTCATGCCTGGAAAGTGGCTGATGGAGCACTGAGGTCACTAGTCCTACAAGAACTACAGGAATAGACCAGTTCTTCAACAGAAAGAGGAGGGCTGGGTGGTAAGAAACATCAGATGTCCACTCCAGGTGCATGTTTTTGTCATAAAAAAGAGATTTCATCTGATTTGTCTGTTAGCTCTAGTATAATTGAAGTTCACGAGTGGCCCATTTTATTGTATCAAAATCAGAATAGAGCTTTCAGACAATTGGTGTTCTGAATGCTTCTCAAACTGCAATGTGCACATGAACAGGACTTTTAATATGCAGGCTCTCGTTCAGTGGGTCTGAGGTAGGACCTGGGATTCTGCATTTCTTACAAGCTTGTATTAGTCTGCTTGGGCTGCTATAAAATACTACAGAGGGAGTGACTTAACAGAAGTTTATTTTCTCACAGTTCTGGAGGCTGGAAAGCCAACATTGCAGTTAGTCTCTGGATGAGAACTGTCTTCCTGGCTTGCCCACAGCTGCTGTCTGCCTGTGTCTACACATGGTCTTTCCCCCATGCGTACGTGGGGAGGAGAGAGCTCCAATGTCTCTTCCTCTTTTTATAAGGACACCCGTCCTATGGGATTAAAGCCTCACCCTTATGAGCTCATTTGAACTTAGTTACTTCCTTACAGGCCCTGCCTCCAAATACAGTTGCTCCGGGGTTAGGTGAGCAGCTTATGAATGTGCGGGGATGAACAGAGCAGGCTCCGGGTACTGCAGCCCGTGTACCACACTGCACACGTCAGCCAGAGGAGAGCCTGCAGCTGCAGAGCAGTGAGAACCTGCCGGTGGGAAGCGGACCCCGGGGATGAGGACCCAACGCTGTGGCAGATTCTCTAAGGTTCTCTGGACGCAGCTCTCTGAGTAGGTTTCCAGTGAATATTAAGACAAAAAACATCTCCGATTTGGTGATTAGTAGTTGTTCAGTTATTTTCAGATTGGCGTGAAAGTTTTCTAAGAGCCTTCCTTCAATTTTGAGACAGTGTGATTGCAGAATGTTCTCTATGTACCCAGAGCTCCAGCCCTGCTAAGGAGAAGTCTCCTAATGAAGTTAGTACCCTGGAAAAAGAGGTTGTGCCCATGCACCTGTGCTCAGTCCCAATTTGCTGGGCTTTATATTTCTTAAGATATTTGAGCATAGGAAATAGAGGCAGAAGAGGGGGTGCAAACCCATTACATTGCCTCTGGCCACCGTCTACCCTGCTTAATAAACTGCTCCAGATCTGTTATGGGCTGAACTGTGTCACCCCAAATGCATGTTTGTTAAGGCTTAATCCCCTCTGCCCCATCTCAGAATGTGACTGTATTTGGAGAAAAGATCTTTGAAGGGTGATTAAGTTAGCATGAGGCTGTTAGGGTGGGTGGGGCTGTAATCCAGTGAGATTTGTGTCCTTATAAGAAGAGATATCAGGACAGGCATACACAGAGAAAAGGCTCCATGAACACACAGCAAGAAGGTGGGCCATCTCCAAGCCAAGAAAAGAGGCCTTGGGACAAACTAAACCTGCCCACACCTTGATCTCAGACATCCAGCCTCCAGAGCCATGAGAAAATAAGTGTGGAAGCCCGAGTCCGTGGCATTCTGTTGTGTCCTGAACAGACTAATACAAGACCAAAAGAGCTATATTCCATTGTATTTAGTAAGTATTAATTTGTCACTTAAATGTCAATTTACTCAACAGTACGCACAGGCTCTCCTGGTGCTAAGGCTACACTCATCAGAGAGAGTTGGGAGATCTGTACACCTCCATGGCTTGAAAGACTATCTCCTTCCTCATATTGGGGACAGTTTTTTCAGCAATTACCTCCTTAAAGATGCTTTCTATCCCTTTTTCTCTCTTCTTCTTCTGGTACCCCTATAAGACAAATATTGTTCCGTTTGGATTGGTCACACAGTTCTCTCAGTATTCTTTCATTCTTAGAGATCTTTTTTCTCTCTGTGCCTCAGCTTCTTTGTATTCCTCTTCTCTAATTTCTATTTCATTTATCGTCTCCTCCATCATATCTAATCTGATTTTAAAACCCTCCATTGTATTCCTAAATGATTGTATCTCTGGAATTCGTTCCTGAGTTCTTGAATATTTTTATGTACCTCCATTTGCATTTTTATGATTTTTTTTGAAAGTTCTTTCAGGATGATTGATCAGACTGGTTTCATTTGAGTCTTTTTCTGGTGTTTGTACGATTTTGGTTTGAACCTCCTTTGACGTTTCATATTTTTATGTGGTGCCCTCTAGTGCCCAGAAGCTCTACTATCTGGAGCTGATCAGCCCCTGGAGCATTGTTGGGGGTCACAGGGGAGTGGTTTTGGTGCCTAGGGGGAGGAAAGAGCTGTTTCCTGCTTCCCAGCTGCTATGCCTGTCTCCACTGCCAGACCAGTGGGCCAAACACACAGGTGTAATCCTCTATGCTTTGCGATTGTAGTTGCTGTAGGCGGGGCTTCCCTCTGGCTGGCCTGACACAGGGCAGGGACTGCTGGTTTGTGAGCCAGGGACAGGCTGGCCGGGAGGAACATGCAGCAGGCTGCATGTCACCGAGGGGGGTCCTTGGAGCTGTGTACCCAGCCAGTGCGATAGAGTGCCTGAAGCTCCTGAAAGTTCCCAACCTGCTGGGCAGAGTCCACTCAGACAATTTTGTCTACCTGTCCTTTCTCCTGAGCAGTAAGCTCTGTGCAATCCTTGCCCCTTTAGCAGCCCTCTCTCTGTTAGGAAGTCTCTCAGACTGCCCGCCTTTCTTTTGTCTGAGAGCAGCTGGATGTTGATCCCTGTTTTCCACAAGTGGCTGGAATCTCAGTCTCTTCAGGTATTCCACCTGTCTTTGCTTTCCAACCCCACTGATCACCAGAGCACCATGCAATGTAGGTTTGTGCTCCCAGAGCAGATCTCCAGAGCTAGGTGTTCTGTAGTCCCAGGCCTCCACTGCCTCCCCACTCTGTTTCTCTTCTTCCTACCTGGAGCTGGGGTGGCAGAAGGGTTGGGTCCTGCCAGATCACAGCTTTGGTACATTATCCTGTTTGGTGAGGTCTGTTCTTTTCTCCAGGTGTATGCAGTCTGGCACAGCCTTCTTTCCTCTTGCTCTTTTAGGATTAGTTGTATTAATTATATTTTCATATATGTGGTTTTGGGATGAGGCTTCTGTCTCACCTCTCACACCTCCATGTTTTATCCTCCATCCTCCAGGATATTTAATATAAACGGAATTATACAATCTGTGACCTTTTGTGTCTAGCTTCTTTTACTTAGCATGTTTTCTAGACACATATAACCTGTAGTATAGATCAGTACTTCAGTCCTTTTTATGGCTGAATAATATTCCATTGTATGGATATACCACAGGTGTTTATTTATCCATCTCTGGGCATTTGGGCTGTTTTCACTTTTGGCTCTTGTGAGTTATGCTGCTATGAACATGCCTGTACAAGGATTTGCTTGAGTACTAGTTTTCCATTCTTTTGGATATGTACCTCACAGTGGATTTGCTGGGTCATATAGTAATTCTGTTTAACTTTTTGAGGAGCTGCCAAATTATTTTCCACAACAGTAAACCATTTTACATTGAAACCAGCAATGCACAAGGATGTCAACTTTTCCACATCTTGTTATTTGAACACTTGTTCAAATTTGTTCATTGTTCATTAACACTTATTATTTGAAGCTTTACTTTTGTTGGCAGGGGGTGTATATTCTTTCTATTTATTTTGTGATTATTAAGGCCAATATAATTTAGTTTTTTCAGCCAAATTTTTCAACCAAGCAGGAAAACATAGAAAGTGCAGTAATTTTGGTGAGGAGAAAGTGAATTAATTTAACTAATTAATTAAAAAGGCTTTCGTGCTTTCTTTCCAGTTACTTCATTTACTGCAATTTATGCTGAAGCTTTACTTTTCAAACTCTTCAACAACTTCCTGCTTTTTGTGCTCACCTGACTCTGCACACCCATACCTAACCTGTTCCTGCAATATTGCTCTTATCAAACTATATTGCAATTCTATGTTGTAATTCTGCATTATTTTGTTTCTCTATGTTGTTAGGCTTGGCAGGCTGTTGTTTGTGGGTGGAAGTCCTCTGGTGCCTGCAGAACACTGCTGGCCACTTATGTGGGTGACGGGTGTCTGCTGCAGGAAAGTGAGATGGGAGCTAGTGGACTCTCCCTTGTGGTGAGCAGGAATAAGCCTACATGCTTTCTCATCTGCCCTGTTCCAAACACCAGCATCACACCACTGTTGACTTCACAGGGATGAAATGAAGACAAACGAGACACCAAATGGGCAAGTATGCTGAGCTGGAAGAAGAGAAGCTGTGTAAGCTCACATCTTTCTTTTACTGCAGAAACAAAGTGAATGGCTCCAAATTGTCTTCACTTTATCGTGCCTGCACGAGTTAGTCTGGGGATGGAAATGACACTTGGATAGGTCATCATGCAATAAATATTAGACTTCAGGGGAAACTGTGACTTGCATGTGGCACTCCAGCCTAGTGATGAGGTGAATGTGTGCCCCTGTGTGGCTTAGCCCTTTCTTTTCATCGTCATCTCTCACTGTAAAATCGGAGCTCACGAATTCCTCCTCCTGCTGCCCATGTCCGAGCCTTTGTCCACTTCCCATTTACCAAAAGGTGCTGAAAAGGTGCCAGGCCCCAGGAAGGCCAAGATAAATAAGACCTTATCTTTCTCTCAATGTGTCCATGCGTTAAGAAGACATTAAGAAGTCACATACCTGGATTATTTTGGAGGAAAGAAATCTGAGTGGAAAGAAGTATAAAATTTATTTCCAGCACACATGAAAGTATGGGGAAGAGCAGTTAAATGTGCTTTATTTTGGTTTTATGTGGTCAACTGGGTCCCTTCCTCTGAGGAAGAGCTAACTATTTTTCAGATGTGTTGGCAGTTTTAGGACTGTTATAGCACCGATTTTTTTCTAGTACCAATAGAAAGGCAGTAGATTAGGTCAGAGCAAAGGATTTGACTATAAGCTTTTCTCAGTTGAAGTTATTTCACTATAAAAAACAATAAAAATGGGCTTTCTGTGTGGGAGAGGCAACGTAGGATATGAGAATAATGCACACTTTGCAATTAAAGACATGGTTTTGAGTCCTAGATCTGCTACTAGATCTGTTGTCATGTTCTAACCGAACAAGTCTCTGGACCTTGGGTTACTCAACTGGGCCTGTCTTCTCTATCATCCCCTACCCACTTTGGCACATTTAAATAACTAAATCTAAAGGGATTTTAGCTTATCTCATTATTTTAGGATCTCAGGCCTCATTCCTCAGCTGAAATGTCACGTTCTTCATTTCTGAGTTGGCATGGACAGTTACCAAGGTATCTTGTTATTATATGAATTTTGGCATTCAGGCTGGAATTGCAATTAAGTGGCTGGTTGTCTCTGAAAACCTGGGCCTAAACATCTACTTTAACCAAGTTTATGCCTGTGCAAGTTTACCAGCTAGGGTTCTCCTCCCTCAGAGGTCTGGTTGAGCTTGGATAATTATGGTCCAGTCCCTTCCCATGACTTACTTCCCTAGGCCACCCCTCTTCCGTGCTCAAGTGCTATTTTCACTCTGCACCAGCTCTGATGCAGAACTCAGCTGCCCTTTGATATGTCCCAAAGAACCCCTTTGTGCATGAGTGGGCAGCAGAGACTCATCTGAAGGCTTGATGGGGGTGGGGGTGGGGGGTGGCAGCGCTGGCAGAGCACACATACCCAGGGTGGGCAGCCTTCCCTCACCTGGCTTCCTCACTTGTTCATTCATCCTTTTCATCTTCTCTTACTCAGGCTGCAATAAAAAACAAATCCTCCCCAGATCGGGTCAAAACCATTCTGTCTGCACAGGTCTCGGCTTCCTATCAAATATTTCCCATCGGAAACAGCCTTCCCTTCCCAGGAGGAATTCTGGCGAGACGATTGCTTCCAGTTTAGTACCCTTGCTTCAGGAACCCATCCAAGCCCTAGGGGCTCAGTGCTGGGACCCAATGCCAGGCAGCTTCAATAAAACCTGCCAGGATTTGTGGATAGCATGAATGACTATTTTATCACCCATGACCTGTATCTGGTATTTTAAATAAAATTCTAAAGCAAGGGGATTTTCACCATTAAGATTTTTAATTAAGTGTTCCAAGGATTTTGTCTTTTCTGTCTTTCACATGCTGTGAAAACGGCTGTCTGGCTAGGATCTCCTACAGATGACCACTAGAGGGCACACGATTTCCAGCTTGCAAGGCGCTCCGCACAGCCAATTCCTGGGGCTTTGCTGTAGAAAGGACAGTTTTTGTTTGTTTGTTTGTTTTCCCTCAGAAACAGGAGGACGGCACTTCACATTCCCCGGATAGAGCTAAGGCATTCATCCGTGAAATGCTGGCTGCAAGAAGCAGACATTCTGTTGGGTAGAGGAAAGACTATATTCTCTGTTCCTATCGCTTATTCCCATCAAGAGGAGAAGAGGGCGGCAGAAACCTGAACGAGTGAGTTTGCTAAGATGGTTTCTAAGATAACTAGGAGAATATACTTGTAGGCTACATGTGTTCAAGCAGGCCTCACAGTATAGTGACATCGTGCTTTGGAATTAGACATACATGGGATTCATTTCTGACACCCAGGCTTCCTGCCAGGATGGCAGACTAGTGTGGGCTGCTGGCAGCCCTGGAGAAACCCCAGTATTCATTTGATGGGAGGTAAGGGAGGAGCGAGGGAGACCAAGTGACACGGGCGTGTCCCTTGGAGGAGGGGAAAGCAGGTATGGTGATAGGACTGAGACTTGATGGGGCAAGCAAAGATGAGTATGCATCAAAAGTTAGGAGTGACCAGAATAAGATCAAAAAATTAGAAAGGTTCACTTCTAAATCAGCAAAAATTCAAGAGTAAGTGGACATTTAAAAATAAGGGGGATCCAAAAGACTAAGAACAACAAATGCTGGCGAGGATGCGGAGAAAGGGGAGCCCTCCTACACTGCTGGTGGGAATGTAAGCTGGTTCAAGCATTGTGGAAAGCAGTATGGAGGTTCCTCAAAAAACTCAAAATACAAATACCATTTGACCTGGGAATCCCACTCCTTGGAATTTACCCAAAGAATACAACTTCTCAGATTCAAAAAGACATATACACCCCTCTGTTTATTGCAGCACTTTTTACAATAGCCAAGATATGGAAGCAACCTAAGTGTCCATCAGTAGATGAATGGATAAAGAAGAGGTGGTACATATACACAATGGAATACTATTCAGCCATAAGAAAGAAACAAATCCTACCATTTGCAACATCATGGATGGAGCTGGAGGATATTATGCTCAGTGAAATAAGCCAGGCAGAGAAAGACAAGTGCCAAATGATTTCCCTCATTTGTGGAGTATAACAACGAAGCAAAACTGAAGGAACAAAATAGCAGACTCAGAGACTCCAAGAAGGAACTAGTGGTTACCAAAGGGTGTGTGTGTGTGTGTGTGTGTGGTTGGGGAGGGTGGGAGAAGGGGATTGTGGGGTATTATGTTTAACACACATGGTGTGGGGAATCACGATGAAAACAGTGTAGCACAGAGAAGGCAAACGGTGAATCTGTGGCATCTTACTACATTGATGGACAGTGACTGAATTGGGGTATGAATGGGGACTTGATAATATGGGTAAATGGAGTAACCACATTGTTTTTTCATGTGAAACCTTCATAAGAATGTATATCAATAATACCTTAATAAAAAAATACAACTGTTACCAGCTATACATAAGTAGGACTGTAGTTTAAAGGTCATCTCTCATTTTACAATGGATTAAATCATACCCAATAAAATAAAAAAAAAGGGGGGGGAATTAAAAAAAAATCCTGTCCTATAAATGAAAATCTCAACTAAGATGCTGGATGAAGTCCTCATAAAACAGTAATTAAATATTTCTCAGCTCCAGCACTTACCAATTCAACTCCTTGACCTTGGGTGGGGTGCACAACGTCTGTGAGCTCTGTCCTCTTCTCTGACATGGATAAAACCACTGTGGTTTCAAGTTTGCTGTGGTTATCTAATGTAACATAAAAGAGTCCTCCCCTGCCTGGCTCTTGGTAGATGGTCAGCTTTCTAGTTCCTTTCTCTCTTCACCCTCTTTAGCATGTTTAGCTTATAAATACTTAAGTCTCTCAAAAATATTTACCGAGTGCTTGTATCAGTCAGGCTGCTAGTGACAGAAAACCTCACCCAGGTGGCAGTGAACAATAGGAAGAGGTAGCATCTCATTACAAGGAGTCCAGAGGTAGGGCAGTTCCAGGGCTGGTTAATGCAGAGTCTTAGCCAAATTACCAAAGGCAAGAGTCCTCCTGCATTGTGGCTCTGCATTCTCAGCAGGCTCCCATTTGTCCTAGTGCCTCTCTCACGGTCGCAGGATGCCTGCCACTCTGCTCACCTAGAGGTGGCATGGGCTCCTTGCTTTCATGCAGATTAGCATGTCCCCGGAACTGTTTCCCAGAAGTCAACCCAGCAGACTTTCCTCATGTCCCATGGACCAGAGGCAGGCTGCTTTGCCCATCCCTAAATCAGTTCCTGGCTAGATGAAGACAGAGACACAGGAAGGAGAACATGTGGAGGAGGAGGCAGAGACTAGAGGGATGTGGCCCGAGCCCAGCAACACCCAGGACTGCTGGCTGCTGTCCGGAGCTGGGAGCGGGCGGGGGGAAAATTCCACCCAAAGCTCTCAGGAGGAACCACCTGTACCCACACGTTTTGTGGACTTTCAGCTTCTAGAACTGTAATAGAATAGATTTCTGTTGTTTTAAGCCACCCAGTTCATGGTGCTTTGTTAGGGCAGCCAGAGAAAACTAATATGGCAACAGCTAGAGGGAAGAGACAGAGATGAAGGCCGAGAGTCGGCCCCACAGGCATGGTTTCCACCACAGCACTTCCCTCAACACTATGAGAACATCGTGTCAGCAGTTAGGGGGAAGGTTTTAGTTTTCTATGTTATGTATGTATGTATGTGTGCTGGGTCATAATGTAAGATGTATTTCACAAAGAAATACAAGGCATCCAGATTGGTAAAGAAGAAGTCAAATTGTCACTATTTGCAGATGACATGATACTGTACATAAAAAACCCTAAAGACTCCACTCCAAAACTACTAGAACTAATATCTGAATTCAGCAAAGTTGCAGGATACAAATTAACACACAGAAATCTGTTGCTTTCCTATACACTAACGATGAACTAACAGAAAGAGAAATCAGAAAAACAATTCCATTCACAATTGCATCAAAAGAATAAAATACCTAGGAATAAACCTAACGAAGGAAGTGAAAGACCTGTACTCTGAAAACTACAAGACACTCCAAAGAGAAATTAAAGAGGACACTAACAAATGGAAATGCATCCCATGCTCTTGGCTAGGTAGAATAAATATTGTCAAAATGGCTATACTACCTAAAGCAATCTACAGATTCAATGCAATCCCTATCAAAATACCACCAGCTTTCTTCAATGAACTGGAGCAAATAATTCTAAAATTCATATGGAACCACAAAAGACCCCGAATAGGCAAAGCAATCCTGAGAAGGAGGAATAAAACAGGGGGAATTACACTCCCTGACTTCAAGCTCTACTACAAAGCCACAGTAATCAAGACAATTTGGTATTGGCACAAAAACAGACCCACAGACCAGTGGAACAGAATAGAAAATCCAAACATTAACCCAAACATATACAGTCAATTAATATTTGATAAAGGAGCCTTGGATATACAACGGGGAGATGACAGCCTCTTCAGCAGCTGGTGTTGGAAAAACTGGACACCTACATGTAAGAGAATGAAACTGGACTACTGTCTAACCCATACACAAAAGTCAACTCAAAATGGATCAAAGACCTGAATGTAAGTCATGAAACCATAAAACTCTTAGAAAAAAACATAGTCAAAAATCTCTTGGACATAAATGTGAATGACTTCTTCATGAACATATCTCCCCGGGCAAGGGAAACAAAAGCAAAAATGAACAAGTGGGACTATGTCACACTGAAAAGCTTCTGTACAGCAAAGGACACCATCAGTAGAACAAAAAGACTTCCTACAGTATGGGAGAATATATTCATAAATGACGTATCCGATAAGGGGTTGACATCCAAAATATATAAAGAACTCACGCACCTCAACAAACAAAAAGCAAATAATCCAATTAAGAAATGGGCAGAGGAACTGAACATACACTTCTCCAAAGAAGAAATTCAGATGGCTAACAGGCACATGAAAAGATGCTCCACATGGCTAATCATCAGAGAAATGCAGATTAAAACCACAATGAGACATCATCTCACACCAGTGAGGATGGCCAACATCCAAAACACAAACAACAAATGTTGGCGAGGATGTGGAGAAAAGGGAACCCTCCTACACTGCTGGTGGGACTGCAAATTAGTTCAACCATTGTGGAAAGCAGTATGGAGGTTCCTCAAAAAACTCAAAATAGAAATACCATTTGACCCAGGAATTCCACTCCTAGGAATTTACCCTAAGAATGCAGCAGCCCAATTTGAAAAGACAGATGCACCCCTATGTTTATTGCAGCACTATTTACAATAGCCAAGAAATGGAAGCAACCTAAGTGTCCATCAGTAGATGAATGGATAAAGATGTACATATACACAATGGAATATTATTCAGCCATAAGAAGAAAACAAATCCTACCATTTGCAACAACATGGATGGAGCTAGAGGGTATTATGCTCAGTGAAATAAGCCAAGCCAAAAAAGACAAGTATCAAATGATTTTACTCATATGTGGAGTATAAGAACAAAGAAAAAATACTGAAGGAATAAAACAGCAGCAGACTCACAGAACCCAAGAATGGACTAATAGTTACCAAAGGGAAAGGGACTGGGGAAGATGGGTGGGAAGGGAGGGCTAAGAGGGAAAAAGGGGCATTATGATTAGCAGACGTAATGTTGGGGGGGCACGGGGAGGGCTGTACAACTCAGAGAGAAGACAAGTAGTGATTCTATAGCATCTCACTATGCTGATGGACAGTGACTGTAATGGGGTTGGTGGGGGGGACCTGATGAAGGGGGTAGTTTAATAACCATAATATTGCACATTAAATGTAGATGAATGATACCAAAATAAATTATAAAAAGAAAAAGATGTATTTCACTAAGTTTGAAAGCTACTGACTTAAACGGGTTTGAATAGAGCAATAAGATCAAGTCATATTTTAGATGGGACAAAGAAACGTCAAGATTTCAGGACTAGAAATCAAAGGCTAAACTCTCTTATAGACTACTTCAAAGGCCTCATCCCTTGGCAGCATGTGGTGATAGGATTTCTGCATAACTAGATAGAAGATGGCAGGCTGGGGGTATCGCCAAGGTTGTGCAGGTCCAAGGGGACCTAATCAAGTGTTTGGGGTCACTGTGCAGTGTACAACCTGTACGACTGTCCTTGGTGGGCCTAGGATTGGTTAGATACGTTCACTGGGTAAGAAGTATAGGTAGACAGGGAAGCAGCTGTACCAATCACCCTTCCCAAGCATATCTTGAAAATTGGTTGCTTTTGAATAGCTCTTAAAGGTAGCATGTTGACATTCTAGGTATAATGTCTATAGCAAGCAGGTATTAAAGGCAGTACGACTGTGAGACCCAGACATTAGAATATGGCTCCACCAGGAGGTTAGCTCCCCACCAGAATTTAACTCCAGGAAGACACAGAATTTATGATACCCACTGCTGATCCCCAATGCTGACAATAAATATCCAGCAGGTGCTTAATGAATATTTGTTGAATGTATATTAAGGAAATACAGTGAGGAATATGAACGAAAGTAAGTCATGTGGTGGTCATTTTTAACGTTCTGCTCCCCCACCTGCCTCCATCCACACTGAGCACCACCTTCCTCTCCACAGGCCCCTCCCTGGCTACTCATCTCCTTCATGTCCCTTCGACCTCAAGATTATACAATTGCATGTCTGCCTCCCATTTTCATTATATAACCAAAGGAAAACAATGCTGGGGGCCAGTTGTGTGGCCTCTGCTGAGTCATATCCCCTCTGACGATAAGCCAAACACCATGAACAGCTCTGAGTGAGCTGCAGAGGCACCTGTGACATTTGCGCATGCCCTGAGCCCTATCCCATGGCAAGAGATTATAGCAGTGTGCATGAATCCTTGTCTGCTAAGACCCACAGCGCTGTCTCAGTGTGACTGACAGAATTAAACATGGTCTAGACCGATGGCAAGACCACGGGGGATTTATGGCCCAATATAAAGAAATGTAAATTTCATTCTCATTCAAACCTTTCCTGTGCTATCATGCATTGTTTTTCTAAGTGTCAGGATTAATTCAATTTTCTGCATTAGGAGCTTGAGTCAATCCCAGACAGCCCCCTGTCTAGCTGGGCTCAGAGTGACCTGATCTCATTGTTTCTTGGTGTGCTCTCTGATGGGGGTTTGTGGCTCAAAGATAGATCATAATGTCCCGAGTTTCATTCTGAGGCAGACGGATCCTGCATGCACCCAGAGGCAGGGGCCAGTTTCAGGCGGCTTACTCTCACAGTGTGCCTGGGACTTCCCCAGTTTCAGCACCAAAAGCCCTGTGTGCAGGGGAACCCTCAGTTCCAGGCATACTGTCTCAGTGGTCAGTAGAGCTTGCCTCATTCAAAAAGGGGTAGGAGCATGTGTCTGCTTGTTGGCCCAACTGAATCAGCTGAAGCCAACTCTTCAAGGGCCTGCCACAATTAGGAGCAGCTTCCCTCTTTAGCAAGACCATATTTTACTAATGAAATAGAAATGCAAGATACCCAGAGATAAAGAGTAGTCACATGGTTTTTGTTCCCCACCACAACCAATCAAATGGGTGGTAAGCAAAATTCGGACTGCCTGCATTTGAATTCTTTTTTAAATTGTTTTATTTATTTTTTTATTAAGGTATTATTGATATACACTCTTATGAACGTTTCACATGAAAAAACGGTGTGGTTACTACATTTACCCATATTATCAAGTCCCCAGTCATACCCCAATGCAGTCACTGTCCTTGGGTATAGTAAGATGCCACGGATTCACTATTTGCCTTCTCTGTGCTACACTGTTTTCCCCTTGATCCCCCATACCATGTGTACTAAACAAAATACCCCTCAATCCCCTTCTCTCACCCTACCCACCAGCCTTCCACACCCCTCCCCTTTGGTAACCACTAGTTCCTTCTTGAAGTCTCTGAGTCTGCTGCTATTTTGTTCCTTCAGTTTTGCTTCGTTGTTATACTCCACAAATGAGGGAAATCATTTGGCACTTGTCTTTCTCTGCCTGGCTTATTTCACTGAGCATAATACCCTCCAACTCCATTCATGTTGTTGAAAATGGTAGAATTTGTTTCTTATGGCTGAATAGTATTCCATTATGTATATGTACCACCTCTTCTTTATCCATTCATCTACTGATGGACACTTAGGTTGCTTCCATATATTGGCTATTGTAAAAAGTGCTGCAATAAACATAGGGGTGCATATGTCTCTTTGAATCTGAGAAGTTGTATTCTTTGGGTAAATTCCAAGGAGTGGGATTCCCAGGTCAAATGGTATTTGTATTTTGAGTTTTTTGAGGCACCTCCATACTGCTTTCCACAATGGTTGAACTAGCTTACATTCCCACAGCAGTGTAAGAGGGTTCCCCTTTCTCCACATCCTCGCCAGCATTTGTTGTTCTTAGTCTTTTGTATGCTGGCCATCCTTACTGGTGTGAGGTGATATCTCATTGTGGTTTTAATTTGCATTTCCCTGATGACTAGTGATGTGGAGCATCTTTGCATGTGTCTGTTGGCCATCTGAATTTCTTCTTTGGAGAAGTGTCTCTTCATGTCCTCTGCCCATTTCTTAATTGGGTTATTTGCTTTTTGGGTGTTGAGGCATGGGAGTTCTTTATATATTTTGGTTGTTAACCCCTTGTTGAATATGTCATTTACAAATATATTCTCCCATACATAGGATGCCTTTTTGTTCTGTTGATGGTGTCCTTTGCCATACAGAAACTTTTTAGTTTGATGTAGTCCCATGAGTTCATTTTTGCTTTTGTTTCCCTTGCTTGAGGAGATGCATTCAGGAAGAAGTTGCTCATGCTTATATTCAGGAGATTTTTGCCTATGTTGTCTTCTAAGAGTTTTATGGTTTCATGACTTACCTTCAGGTCCTTGATCCATTTCGAGTTTACTTTTGTGTATGGGGTTAAACAATAATCCAGGTTCATTCTCTTGCATGTAGCTGTCCAGTTTTGCCAACACCAGTTGTTGAAGAGGCTGTCATTTCCCCATTGTATGTCCATGGCTCCTTTATATTAATTGACCATATATGGATGGGTTTATATCAGGGCTCTCTAGTCTATTCCATTGGTCTATGGGTCTGTTCTTGTGCCAGTACCAAACTGTCTTGAGTACTGTGGCTTTGTAGTAGAGCTTGAAGTTGGGGAGCATAATCCCCCAGCTTTATTCTTCCTTCTCAGGATTGCTTTGGCAATTCGGGGTCTTTTCTGGTTCCATATGAATTTTAGAGCGATTTGCTCTAGTTCGTTGAAGAATGCTGTTGGTATTTTGATAGGAATTGCATTGAACCTGTAGATTGCTTTAGGCAGGATGGCCATTTTGACAATATTAATTCTTCCTATATATGAGCACGGGATGTGTTTCCATTTATTGGTAACTTCTTTAATTTCTCTCATGAGTGTCTTGTAGTTTTCAGAGTATAGGTCTTCCACTTCCTTGGTTAGGTTTATTCTTAGGTATTTTATTATTTTTGATGCAACTGTGAATGGAATTGTTTTCCTGATTTCTCTCTTTGCTAGTTCATTGTTAGTGTATAGGAATGCCACAGATTTCTGTGTATTAATTTTGTATCCCGCAACTTTGCTGAATTCAGGTATTAGATCTACTAGTTTTGGAGTGATTCTTTAGGGTTTTTTATGTACAATATCATGTCATCTGCAAACTGGGACAGTTTAACTTCTTCCTTACCAATCTGGATGCCTTTTATTTCTTTGTGTTGTCTGATTGCTGTGGCTAGGACCTCCAGTACTATGTTGAATAGAACTGGGGAAAGTGGGCATCCTTGTCTTGTTCCCAATCTGAAAGGAAAAGCTTTCAGCTTCTCGTTGTTAAGTATAATGTTGGCTGTGGGTTTGTCATATATGATACTTGCCCTCTATACCCATTTTGTTGAGAGTTTTTATCATGAATGGATGTTGAATTTTGTCAAATGCTTTTTCAGCATCTATGGAGATGATCATGTGGTTTTTGTCCTTCTTTTTGTTGATGTGGTGGATGATGTTGATGGTTTTTGAATGTTGTGCCATCCTTGCATCCCTGGAATAAATCCCACTTGATCAAGATGGATGATCTTTTTGATGTATTTTTTAATTCAGTTTGCTAATATTTTGTTGAGTATTTTTGCATCTGTGTTCATCAGGGATATTGGTCTGTAATTTTCTTTTTTTGTGGTGTCTTTGCCTGGTTTTGGTATTAGAGTGATGCTGGCCTCATAGAATGAGTTTGGAAGTATTCCCTCTTCTTCTACTCTTTAGAAAACTTCAAGGAGGTTGGGTATTATGTCTTCACTAAATATTTGATAAAATTCAGCAGTGAAGTCATCTGGTTGATGTGTTTTGTTCTTAGGTAGTTTTCTGATTACCAGTTCAATTTCTTTGCTGGTAATTGGTCTGTTCATATTTTCTGTTTCTTTGTGGGTCAGCCTTGGAAGGTTGCATTTTTCTAGAAAGTTGTCCATTTCTTCTAGGTTATCCAGTTTGTTACCATATAATTTTTCATAGTATTCTCTAATAATTCTTTGTGTTTCTGTGGTGTCTGTAGTGTTTTTTTCTTTCTCATTTCTGATTCTGTTTATGTATGTAGACTCTCTTTTTTTCATGGTAAGTCTGCTAGGGGTTTATTTCTTTAGTTTATTTTCTCAAAGAACCAGCTCCTGCTTTCATTGATTCTTTCTATTTTTTTTATTCTTCTTGATTTTATTTATTTCTGCTCTAATCTTTATTATGTCCCTCCTTCTACTGACTTTGGGCCTCATTTGTTCTTCTTTTTCTAGTTTCTTAATTGTGAGTTTAGACTGCTCATATGGGATTGTTCTTCTTTCCTGAGGTAGGCCTGTATTGCAATATACTTTCCTCTTAACACGGCCTTTGCTGTGTTCCACAGATTTTGCGGTGTTGAATTATTGTTGTCATTTGTCTCCATATATTGCTTGATATCTGTTTTTATTTGGTCATCAATCCATTGGTTATTTAGCAGCATGTTGTGAAGCCTCCATGTGTTTGTGGGCTTCTTCATTTTCTTTGTGTAGTTTATTTCTAGTTTCATACCTTTGTGGTCTGAGATACTGGTTGGTACAATTTCAATGTTTTTGAATTTATGAGGCTCTTTTCATGGCCTAGGATATGATCTATTCTTGAAAATGTTCATGTGCACTTAAGAAGAATGTGTATTCTGCTGCTTTTGGGTGTAGAGTTCTGTAGATGTCTGTTAGGTCCATCTGTTGTATTGTGTTGTTCAGTGCCTCTGTCTTCTTACTTATTTTCTGTCTGGTTGATCTGTTCTTCAGAGTGAGTGGAGTGTTGAAGTCTCCTAGAATGAATGCATTGCATTCTATTTCTCCTTTTAATTCTGTTAGTATTCGTTTCACATATGTAGGTGCTCCTGTGTTAGGTGCACATGTATTTGTAATGGTTATATCTTCTTGTTGGATTGACCCTTTTATCATTATGTAATGTCCTTCTTTGTCTCTTGTGACTTTGTTTTCTTCTCAATTTTATTCATTTGTTCTCTGATCTTTATTATGTCCCTCCTTCTGGTGACTTTGGGTCTCATTTGTTCGTCTTTTTCCAATTTCAGTAATTGTGTCTTTAAACTATTCATTTGGCAATGTTCTTCTTTCTTTAGATAGGCCTGGATTGCAACATACTTTCCTCTTAGAATTGCCTTTGCTGTGTCCCACAGAAGTTGTGGCTTTGTATTGTTGTCATTTGTCTCCATATACTCTTTTATTTCTGTTTTGATTTGGTCATTAACCCATTGATTAATTAGGAGAATGTTAAGTCTCCATGTATTTGTGAGCCTTTTTGATTTCTTTCTAAAATTTAATTCTAGTTTAATACCTTTATGATCTGAGAAGTTGGTTGGTAGAATTTCAATATTTTTGACTTTACTGAGGTTCTTTTTGTGGCCTAGTATGTGGTCTATTCTGGAAAATGTTCCATGTGCACCTGAGAGGAATGTGTATCCTGCTGCTTTTGGGTGTAGAGTTCTGTAGATGTCTGTTAGGTCCATCTGTTCTAGTGTGTTGTTCAGTGCCTCTCTGTTTACTTATTTTCTGTCTGGTTGATCTGTCCTTTGGAGTGAGTGGTGTGTTGAAGTCACCTAAAATGAATGCATTGCTGTCTATTTCCTCCTTTAATTCTGTTAGTATTTGTTTCACATATGCCGGCGCTCCTGTGTTGGGTGCATATATATTTATAATGGTTATATCTTCTTGTTGGATTGACCCCTTTATCATTATGTAATGTCCTTCTTTATCTCTTGCTACTTTCTTCGTTTTGAAGTCTATTTTGTCTGATACAGGTACTGTAACACCTGCTTTTTTCTTCTTGTTGTTTGCATGAAATATCTTTTTCCATCCCTTAACTTTTAGTCTGGGGATATCTTTGGATTTGAGGTGAGTTTCTTGTAGGCAGCATATAGATGGGTCTTGCTTTTTTATCCATTCTGTTACTCTGTGTCTTTTGATTGGTGCATTCAGTCCATTTACATTTAGGGTGATTATCGATAGATATGTACTTATTGCCATTGCTGGTTTTAGATTCGTGGTTACCAAAGGTTCAGGGGTTGCTTCTTAACTATCTAACAATCTAACTTAACTTTCTTGTTGAGTTATTGTAAACACAGTCTGATGTTTCTTTATTTCTCTCCCTTCTTATTCTTCCTCCTCCATTATACATATACTAGGTGTTTTATTCTTTGCCTTTAGTTAGTATTTGGGTGGTCTGCTTTCTTTGCTATGATTTTATTTTCTCTGGTGACAGCTTTTTCGCCTTAGGAGTGCTTCCCTCTAGAGCAGTTCCTTTAAGATGTCCTGTAGAGGTGGTTTATGGGAGGCAAATTCTCTCAGCTTTTGCTTGTCTGGAAATTGTTTAATCCCTCCATCATATTTAAATGATAATCGTGCTGGATACAGTATTCTTGGTTCGAGGCCCTTCTGTTTCATTGCGTTAAATATATCATGCCATTCTCTTCTAGCCTGTAAGGTTTCTGTTGAGAAGTCTGATGTTAGTCTGATGGGTTTTCCTTTGAAGGTGATCTTTTTTCTTTCTCTAGCTGTCTTTAATACTCTGTCCTTATCTTTGATCTTTGCCATTTTAATTATTATGTGTCTTGCTGTTGTCTTCCTGGGGTCCCTTGTGTTAGGAGATCTGTGGGCTTCCATGGACTGCGAGACTATTTCCTTCCCCAGCATGGGGATGTTTTCAGCAATTATTTCTTCGAAGACACTTTCTATCCCTTTTTCTCTCTCTTCTTCCTCTGGTACTCCTATAATGCGAATATTGTTCCGTTTGGATTGGTCACACAGTTTTCTTAATATTCTTTCATTCCTAGAGATCCCTTTATCTCTCTCTGCCTCAGTTTCTCTGTATTCCTGTTCTCTGATTTCTATGGCATTAACAGTCTCTTGCATCATGTCGTCTGCTGTTAAGCCCGTTGATGGCTTGTCTCATTTCTGCATTGTCTCTCCTGACTTCCCTCAGTTCCTCCCTCAGCTCTTGCATATTTCTCTGTAGATCCATCAGCATGGTTATGACTTTTATTCTGAATTCTTTTGCAGGAAGATTCTGCATTTCCATCCCTTCAGGTTCCCTCTCAGGAGCTGTCTGGGTCTGGTTGATTTTTGTCTGTACCATATTCCTCTGTCTTTTCATGTTGATAGGAGTGGTCGCTGGTAGGTGCCACATATGTCAGCTGGGCTCTTTAAGACTGGAGTGGATTCTGTAAGGGTGCTGTAGGTGTCGCTGTTGCTCCACTATTCCACAGCCGTGGCCGCGCCGCTCTTTGTAGTTCTGGCTGGGGCGGGAACAAATGGGAGGCTGTTGTTCTCTGTATAAAGTTTTAGTGTGGCTGCTACCTTTTCTCAGTCACCAGCCAAGGGGTCCGAAGCTTCTCAGGACTCCCAGCCCGCTGGCCTGAGTGTGCCGGGCGATGGTGTTCCCTTGCTGGGCCCCCTACCTCTCCAAGACCGCTATAAACAGCGTGCACTTTTCTCTTGTCCCGGGGCACTGGCTGCACGGACCCAGTGTATTCCCACCTCAAAACCTGCACCTTCTGCCTCTCCAATATCCGATGCACCGCGCAATGTGTGTCAGTGCTCCCAGTGCAGACCACCAGGGCTGGTTATTTCACAGGCCTGCTCTTCCACTCTCTCCCAGCTCTGAATCCTCTCCTCCCGCTGGCACACCGAGATGGGTGAGTGCTTGGGTGCTGCCGGGTCACGGCTCCGTATCTTACCCACCTCGCGGGGGTGCCAAGTCCTCTCGGGTGTAGCTGCATGCTGTGCGCTTTCCTGTGTGTTCTGGTCTCTCTTTTAGGAATAGATGTATTTGCTGTATTTCGTAGATAAATATAGTGTTGGGAGGAGATTTCTGCTGCCCTGCTCACGCCGCCGTCTTCCTGGAAGTCCTCTGACTTTCTTTGTTTTGAAGTCTATATTGACTGATACAAGTACTGCAACTCCTGCTTTTTTCTCCCTTTCTGTTGCATGAAATATCTTTTTCCATTCCTTCACTTTTAGTCTTTGTATGTCTTTGGGTTTAAAGTGAGTCTCTTGCAGGCAGCATATAGATATGTCTTGTTTTTTTATCCATTTGGTGACCCTATGTATTTTGATCGGTGCATTTAGCCCATTTACATTTAGGGTAATTATCGATAGGTATGTACTCACTGGCATTGCAGGCTTTAGATTCATGGTTACCAAAGGTTCAGGAGTAACTCCCTTACTATGTAAGAGTCTAATTTAACTCACTTAATATGCTATTACAAACACAATCTAAAGGGTCTTTTTTTTTCTTCCTCCTCCATTCTTTATATATTAGGTATCATATTCTGTATTTTGTCTATCCCTTGATTGACTTTGGACATAGTTATTTTAATTTTTGCATTTGCTTAGTAATTAGCTGTTCTACTTTCTTTACAGTGGTTTTATTACCTCTAGTGACAGCTGTTAAACCTTAGGAACACTTCCATATATACCAGTCCCTCCAAAATACAGTGTAGAGGTGGTTTGCGGGAGATAAATTCTCTCAGCTTTTGCTTGTCTGGAAATTGTTTAATCCCTCCTTCAAATTTAAATGATAATCTTGCCAGAGAAAGTATTCTTGGTTCCAGGCCTTTCTGCTTCATTGCATTAAATACATCATGCCACTCCCTTCTGGCCTGTAAGGTTTCTGCTGAGAAGTCTGATGATAGCCTAATGGGCTTTCCTTTGTATGTGATCTTATTTCTCTCTCTGGCTGCTTTTAATATTCTGTCCTTATTCTTGATCTTTGCCATTTTAATGGTGTTGTCTTCCTTGGGTCCCTTGTGTTGGGAAATCTGTGCATCTCCATGGCCTGAGAGACTATCTCCTTCCCCAGATTGGGGAAGTTTTCAGCAATTACCTCCTCAAAGACACTTTGTATCCCTTTTTCTTTCTCTTCTTCTTCTGGTACCCCTATAATGTGATTATTGTTCCGTTTGGATTGGTCACACAGTTCTCTCAATATTTTTTCATTCTGAGAGATCCTTTTTTCTCTCTGTGACTAAGCTTCTTTGTATTCCTCTTCTGTAGTTTCTATTTCATTTATCGTCTCCTCCACCATATCCAATCTGCTTTTAATACTGTCCATTGTGTTCTTCAACGATTGGATCTCCAACCAGAATTAATTCCTGAGTTCTTGAATATCTTTCCGTACCTCCATGAGCATGTTAATGATTTTTATTTTGAACTCCCTTTCAGGAGAGTCATGAGGTCTGTGTCATTTAAATCTTTCTCAGGAGTGGTATTAACAATTTTACTCTGAACCAGATTCCTTTGGCATTTCATATTTGTATATCGTGCCCTCTAGTGACCAGAGGCTGTACTCCCTGGAGCTGCTCAGCCCCTGAAGCAATGTCAGGGGTTGCAGGGGAGTGGTATTGGTGTCTGCGGGGAGGAAAGAGCTGTTTCTTGCTACCTGGCTGCTATGCCTGTCTCCACTGCCTGAACCAGTGGGCTCAGCACACAGGTAGAAGCCTCTATGCTTTGCGTTTATAGCTGCTGTAGACAGATTTTCCCTCTGGCTGGGCTAACGCCAGGGTAGGGTTTGCCGGTTTCTAAGCCAGGTGAGGCTGGCCAGGAGAAAGGCACAGTAGGCTTCATATCCCGGAGGGGGTTCTCAGAACTGTGTAGCCAGCCAGGGAGCTGGAGCACCTGAAGATCATCTAAGGGGGAAGATTTCTTTTTCCTCCTTAACTATGAAGTCTCTATGGCAAAGCTCCCAACCTGCTGGGCAGAGTGCACCTGGACAATTTTGTCTTCCTGTCCTCTCTCCTGAGCAGTAAGCTCTGTGCAATCCTTGCCCCTTTAGCAGCCCTCTTGCTAAAGGCTTCCTTGTTAGGAAGTCTCTCAGTCTTCCCACCTTTCTTTTGTCCCAGAGCAGTCGGATTTAGATTCCTGCTTTCCATAAGTGGCTGGAATCTCAGTCTCTCCAGGAATTCTGCCTGTCTTAGCTTTCCAACCCCAAAGTCATGAGAGTATCATGCAAGCACCATGAAATGTAGGTTTGTGCTCCCAGAGCAGATTTCTGGAGTTAGGTATTCAGTAGTCCCAGGCCTCCACTCCCTCCCTGCTCTGTTTCTCTTCCTCCTGCTGGTGAGCTGGGGTGAGGGAAGGGCTTGTGTCCCGCCAGGCCACGGCTTTGGTACGTTACCCTGTTCCGTGAGGTTTATTCTTTTCTCCAGGTGTATGCAGTTTGGTGCAGTCCTCTTTCCTGTTGCTCTTTCAGGATTAGTTGTATTACTTATTTTTTCGTATAATATGCGGTTTTAGGAGGAAACCTGTGTCTCACCTCTCACACTGCCATCTTTAGTCCCTTCTCCCTGCATTTGAATTCTGACCCAGCACTTACTCACTACATGTTACTCAACTTCTCTGTGCCTCCATTTCCTCATCTGTAAGGTGAGGATAATGAAGGGATCCATGCCAAGGGGTTGCTGTAAGGAATAGAAGAGAAAGAATATATAAATAGTCTTTCAAGTGTAACTAGCTGGAGTAGGTGCTCGGAAATGGGAGGAACTGTTGTCACGCTTCCCTCTGCAGAAACGGGATTCTTCCATTTTCTGGAGCTGGTATTGATTGCTTCCTTGGTGATGGCGGCAAAGAATCCTGCAGCTATCTTCAGAGGAATGTGACTAGGAGCCATTTTCAGTGGGAACATGTGGCGTCTCCTCCCTTCTGCTTTTAACCTTTTATGTTAAATGTAGCACAAATACAGAAAATAGAATAAAACAATTATATAGCTTCATGAATTACAATACATTGAAAATTCTTACAATGAGTACCTTTGCTGGAAGGTAGAACTTTGCCAGTTATCTGAGGAGTCCTCTGCTGCTCTGTCCCAACTCTACCCTGGCTTCCCCTGCTGAAAGTATCCTAATGGTTATTGTATCAAGAAATGGTACATTGTGGGGGCCGGGTTGTTTTATTCAGGGCAAAAAAGGTGGGTTGTGGTGTTATCCAATCACAGCTCTTCATCTAGAAAAAACAATGGCCAGGTCTCCTTTTTTTATTTCCCTATAAAAAGTGAAAAAGCATGATCTCTAAAAGGGTTTAAGAAGAAATTTGTAAATGTTACCTTCCTTTTTGTGACTGTGCATCCTATCTCCTGGAAGGGGCGCCTAGATCTCAGTGTACGTTGTTTAAAGAAAACAGACAACAGTCACAGTCCATTAAAATCCCATCTGCTTCCTATAAAGTGGAAAAGTCATTACTGGCCGAGTCAGGGGGTCTCAGGCTTATGTAGATGAAGAGATCACCTACTGGTTCTCCCCTTCCAGCCATGCGGCTTGTGAAGGGCAGAGTCAGTGCTTTTTCTACCAGGTCAATGCTTTTTATGTGAAACCATGCTTCTCCCCAGCTATTGGTGAAAAACTTTCTAATACTGTTTTGAATGCTGCTGAAAAGAATACAGGGCCCAGATGTGTGGTTATAGTATTAATTGCTAGATTTAGAAAGGGAGAGGCAGGGCGGGTATGGAAAAGGTCACTGGGACTTAGGACTTAAGTCAGACAGGCAGGGAACATGCTTCCCCAGGGAAAGGGGTGTGGAAGGGAAACAGGGCTAATGCAGGAAATTATTCATTCATGGGGCAGGCAGTTAGAAATTAAGACAGGAAGCACAATTTGTAATATGGTGTATCTGTTAGGATTAGTTTAATTTTCACAGAATGCAAAACCCCATTAAGAGTGGTGCAAGTACAACAAAGGCTAATTTTTATGCAGTTCCTAGTGGTTGAGGAGATTCTGTGATTGGTAGGAACTTCCACCTTCCAGCTTCGTCATCCTTAGCAAGTGATGGTCATCCTCAAGGACCTCATGGCTGAAGATGGCTGCTGAAACTCCCGCCATCACCTCCAAGTTTTAGGAAGCAGGAAAAGGTCAACAGGGTGTGTCTTGTAGCAGGATAGCCCCTTAAATAGCCTTTTCAGAAGCCACACCCAACAACTTCTGCTTCCATGTCATAGAATGTGCCAGGCTGAAAGGGGAGACTAGGAAATATAGTCTTGGCTTCTTGGGATAAAACAGATTGTACTGGAAAGGTAGATAAAGAGAATGAAGGGAAAGGCAGGGCAATTAGCAGTCTTTTCTGCATATGACAAGGTAGTTAAATCTCATGGTTAAACATGAAGCCCCCAGATTACTTGAGTTAATCTCTGGGTTCTAGCACCTACTAGCTGTATGATCAACAAGACACCTAACACTTCTAAGACACAGTTTCCTCATTTGTAAAATGAGGAGTCATCAAACCTCTCCCCCAAAGGCTTTTTTTGTGAGTCAGATAAAAACATTAATGTAGAATGCATAGGACAGTGCTTGGCACACTGAAAGCACCCCGAAGTGGCAGGCGTTGCCGTGACTCTGATTTAAGAGGCTGGGAAAGCCAAATTTTGACAACCTTTACGTTCACACATGGTAAAAATTAAGTCCCACTCAAATAAACATGTCACCCCATAAAGCATGACTGAGGATTTGCCAAGCTTCTGAGGATGGCTCCTTGCAAGTACAATTCCCAGAGGAGGAAATGATTTGGGATGTCCTTGAATTCCCATGCAAAGGGGATTGACTAGTTTGAGAGACTCCCCGTGAACTTGAGGGGATGTGGGCTTTCCCGGATCCCACTCCTGTTAACCTGGTGGAGACAGAAGGGGAGATGTTGCTCTGCCCACACGCAGGTGAGCCACACTGCCATGGGGAGGTCTGCAGTGGGCGTTCTGCCTGCAAACTTGTTCTGTGCTTAGTCCAGGAAGAAGTCCCTTTCTGTTCTGTTCTCCCTCTCTGGACTTCCAATCATTCTGCTGAGAGCTGCACCTCTTAGATCTTCAGACTCCTTCACCTCTCTGAAAAGCTCATATTTTTAAACCTTTTGATGGCCCTAGTCTTTCCCTGGGCCCAGGAACCCACCCTCTTTATTCTGCACTTCCCAAAGGGTGTCCTGAGGCGCATTCGTCTCAAACACTATTGCACTATTCTCACTGGGAAGGCATAATGTACATAACAAAGGCTCTGAGAAATCCTGCAAAGAAATAAGTTAATATTATTTAACCCGGCGTTTAGGATTTATTAACCAAAAAAAACCTTGGCCTAGAGGTCAGTTTTAGGAGCCTGTGTCGGGCACATCTCAGATTTGCTATATTTCTCAGTCAAATACGCTTTTTTTCTGATGTCCAGTTTTCTTGTTTATGGGGGAATCTCCTACTGAGTTTCTCTTTTCAGCCAAGAAGCTATCTCAGGCGTGAAGCCCACTTACAGACCTGAGATGATCACCATTTTCTTGACACCAAAACATGATGCATCCCTTCCTGGTGCCACTTACACACTCCCCGGGATGAGAAATGAGATCATGTCTGTGAAAAGTGCTTTATAAACCATTAAATGCTACATAAATGTTAGTTGTCACTATTACGATGACTCAGTCCGGTGTTCCAGTCCCCTTCTCCTCAGGAAGTGGCATTTTCAGAATTACAATTTCTTGATATAAAAAGAACTGAAACCTACATATATAGTAATAACCATTTCTATAAGAGGGTTCATTCTATTAGTGCAATAAGAGCATGACTGCAAAGTACACCACCAGTCCTCCATAGAATGGAGGAAGAAAGAAGTGTAGACATTCCTCACCAACCCCCTCCTTGAAGCCTCAGGTTATCTCCAGACCCACAAACCCAGAAACCATACTACCAATATGTCCAGACACTCAGAGCTGCCTCTTGCCTGTTTGGCCTCAAACCTCCAGGGTCAGATCCTCTAGTTACCCAGAGGTTCTGCCGTGGCAGCCCCTCCTGTTAGATTTCACAGGAACAGCCTGCTCAGGATCCACTGAAAATCAGGCCACGAAATGTCAGCCAAGGCTGATTTGCTTACGCCCTCAAACAAAGGAAACTTCCTTGTTTGTTTTGAGAGATTTGAGCTGAGCCTCCTCCTTTCCTCAATACCACAGCAATTTTCAGAGGCACACCCAGTCAGAGAGCACAACCAGGGCTGGCAATGGCTCAAGGGCAAGGCTTAAGTTCATTGTGCTGACTTCTTTCCCATCTCTACTCCAGAGGAAACAAAAGCAAGCCCAGCGCCTATATCCCAAGTAAATCAGCCACAACTAAAAATACTTGGCTAAGTCAGACATGAGAAGACAAAAATTATATGATTCCACCACCTAGAACAGGCAAATGAATAGACACAGAAAGTAGAACAGCAGTTACCAGGGGCTGGAAGGAGGGAGGAATGGGGACTTTTTGTTTAATGGACATGGAGTTTTTGTTGGGAATGACAAAAAAGCTCTGGAAATGGATCCTGGTGAGGGTTGCTTGACACTGTACTTAATGCCACTGAACTGTACACTTAAAAATGATTAAGATGGAAAATGTTATGTTATACATATTTAACTACAGTAAAAGAGCAATGACATTAATAAAATACTTGGTATTGGCTCCTCTAACAATGTCCATCCCTGGGTACACCCACCCATGTTGTGTGGCACAGATGTGGTTGCAAGAGGGAGGGTAAGATGGGTTGGATTTCAATCCTGGCTATAGGGTCCCATGCAGAAGAACCAGTCAGAGTGCAGCCCAGACCATCTCATGGCCCCCAGAGCAGTCCTGTGCATTTGGGACATAAGCAGGAAGTCTCGTCTCATCTTAAGTCTTAAGGCAGCCTGAAAAGTTCTTTTCCTCTGACAGAGGCTAAGTGCTGGAAAGACATCCCAGTTGTGCAGGCCTCCTTCGGGTAGACGGCTGCATGAGAGGGGGGTTTGGGATCACAGAAAGCCTATTTTGAGGAGGTAGAAGCAGAATGGCATCTACGCAGCAGAGGTTTTCTGAGGTTTTTAGGGGCATGTGGAAAAATGAGAAAGTGGTGACAGGTTGGTGGCTGGAGCTCAGGCTGAACTGAAGGCAGCCGCCGGTAGGTGGCGCACACACCGTAACAAATAACCCTAGAAGAGGAGATTGCATTTGCACTCTGTACTGAGGGCTCAGTTCAGAAGCTAGGGAGCTTGTATAAATAAGCTACCCAACCCCAGCCGAAAGACAGCCCCCAAATCTAACCCCTCTGGATCCAATTTAAAAACGGTAGAGCTTTGATCATCTTGACGCCACTGGGAGTCCGGCATCGCATCTAACTGAGGATCCCGAGGCTGCCAGCCGTGGCCTTTCCTTGAGGAGAGGGAGGTACTGTGCACCCATGGAAGAGCTCAGCTGAGAAGAAAGGGCCTCATTCACCGGGACTCTTGGTCCTCCCACAAGAGGGCCGGTGGTGGCAGTGTTTCCTGAACACAGTGGTAGAAGGGGCGATTCTCTCGGCTGTCGGGTGAGAAAGTATTCCGTCTGCTCGGCTGCTGGCGTGGAAAACCCTCCCTTTTTCAGGTTGTTTCATCTTAGCAAGTGCCCATGTGAGCAGGAGACCAGGACAGAGGCCATCTGCTCAGAAAACAGGGCCAGGACCCAGGGAGCCGAGGAGGGGGCAGCTCCCCTCGCCCTTCCAGAGGCATTCTTATTTGCACAATTAATAAGCGCACACGCAAACCCAGGCAGGGGCAGCCTGCCAATGAGCTAGATGATGAAGTGATCCATTGCTGCCTAGGATGGAGCAAGCGCACTCTCCTCCCAGTGCCCAGGTTAATTCCATTTTTCTGCATTATGCCACACGGAAGCGAGACCTCAATGATTCCGCCTTCAAGCAGGTCTATTCATGATTCTGTGCAAACCATGACCACTTTGTCAGATGCGCGTATGGAGCACCCTCTGAAGGCCCCACACGTGGCTCAAGGCTGTGGGAGGAATGACGGAAGCAGAAGTCTGTCTCAGCTTTCAGGAAGCTATGGTCTAGAGCTGCATTATCCGTTATGGTCACCACTAGCCACACGTGACTATTTCAATCAAATTAGAGTTGACCTTCTAACAACATGGTTTTGAACTTCACGGGTCCATTTAGATGTGGACTTTTGCTGCCTACTTCATCATTATCATCCACCCCCGTTCCTGTCTCCCCCAGCCCTTAGCCTTCCCGGTAAGGAGATCCCACTCCCACCTCCAGCTCCGGAAGTGGGCCGACTTGATCCAAGAGGAATCCTCGGCTAATCAGGGTATGGCATTCACATTGCCACAGCAATTAGTTAAGAAACGGCACGTGACTTCTCTGAGCTAATAGGAAACTAGAGGAAGTTAACTAAGGGCTTCTGGGAAAGAAGTTTGCTTTCTAAGAGGTAGTTTCTGGAAGGGGGTCTCTCTCTTCCTCCTGACCCTGTGTGTGCATATAAGGCCTGGAACTGTGGCCGTTTCTCTCCTGCTGGACACGTGGAGGAGCCGGGAGCACAGAGGGAGTCAAAGGGAGCAGGCCCCGACTGAACGCTGCCTCTCCTCTGGGCCTCAGTGGGGTCGGCCACTCAGCCCTGGCCCACTCGGGCTCTAAGGGGTAGACTTTTTGGGACTTGCAGCCCAAGAATCTCAACTGATCAGCTCATTCTTCAGATAGCAAAACTTGGGCTATGAAAACGTTAATGACTCGGCCAGTCACCTAGCTGGTAAAAGGCAGACTCAGGACGCAGATATAGATGCTCTCGATCCCCAAACACAAGCTCTCTTGGTGTCATCATGCTGTTTCTTCCCTACATGAACTGCGCCTGTATTTCAAAGGATCGGGGGGGTGGGGGGGTGGGGGGAGAAACTGACAAGACAAAACCCAAGAAATGACACCTTCAGGGTGGTGAGAATAATATTTTACCTTGATACCACCTCAGGTGTTTGATTGCCTGGCTGCTGTTGTCACATGCAAACCACATCAGACGTTAAAAACTCACTGTTGGTGGTTTTTTAAAAGCCACATTTTGTCGTCCTTTCTATTTATTGCCCTTTCTGAGGGCCCTTAGGAAACTCTTACAGGATCCTGGCTTTTCTTTTAGAATGGGTGGGAAGCTTCTAGACAGAACTGCTGAAGTCCTTGCCTTTTACCAGATGCTTAAATTAAGTACCTCAGCTCCTCGTCCGCAGCAAAGTGAGCTCCAAGACCGCCAGGCCTCCCTCACTGCAGCCTCTGCTTTTATTTATCAAGTATATAGGGAGTCTGCTGGTGAGGCAGCAGGTGACTCGGCTCCCTTCCATGTCAGGAAGCCGTGGTTGTCAGCCTAGGACCTTTTACAATCTTTCTGGATTCAACACCTGGGGTTGGGGGGTGGGGAGCCCTGTGGTTCCCTCCTCTTCGTCTCCTGGCTCCCTCCCTAGTGGTGCACTTGACTTTACCATTTAATGAAGGTCATCCTCCCCTCAAATATCACACTAAATGTATCAGGAACTGACCGAGAGATTTTCTAGCTGAAAGGTCACAGCTGAAAGGTGCAATTTTTCCCTGTGCCGCTCAGCAATAGCACTGGGGGAAAGGCCTGGGGGAAGCAGGGGGGCCCAATCCTCAAGCTGGGTTGAGACATATGGGATGAGCATCCCCAGGCCCCAGCCACTGGACTAAACAGGGGCGATGATGAAAACAGTACTGCCATCGAGAACCTCATCCGTGTTCCGGCAGAGGGGACAGCCCACACTGAGGGCCAACAACCTGGAAAGCTTACTTCTTTTGAGGATTAGGCCAAATGGCAGAGCTGGTGGACATCTAAAGCTGCAAGGAGTTTTCCTGTCTCATCCCTACTCTCCTCCACGTTTGCTGTCCTTGAAACATTGACTAGTTATCAAAGAACCACATGGGTTTGATTTTCTCCAAAAAAAGGACCAGGGGTTACCAGCCATGTCCCAAGTGTGTAACAGGCCACTGGGATGGTTCTGAACGGGATGAATTGTCCCTGAAGACCTGAGGTCGGTGAGGCGGATCCTCAGTGTCCTGGGCACATCCTTGTTCTCCAGAGTCACGCATCTGGTCCCACCTGTATTCTCAGCTGGAGGTCCTCACTTCCCACACAAGCCCTGCCTTACGGTGGAGCCCAGCGTCTGGGTTGAGCTGGGGACAGACCCTCATCCCAAAGGCATGCAAAGCGGGAATGATTTGATACCAGCAGTGCAGAGATCTGCTGGGTGGCAGTGGCACGTGGCCTAGTGGAAGCTGGGTGTGAACCCAGGCCTTGGGTGTGTTCAGGCTGCGCTGGGGCACCTGCACAGGACAGGAGTGGTGGCAGACAGCACAGGGGGGAAGTGAGGAAGTGCCTGTGAGCACAGGCTCTGGAGTCAGACGTGGGTTTAGAACCTGGCTCAGCCATTTACTGCATATGTGACTCAGGCAAGTCACTGAACTTCTCAGATGCTTAGTTTTCTCATCCTTCACAAAGTTGTTTAGGATGACCTGAAAGAATTAAGGTATCCATAGAGACAGAGAGTAGATTAGGAGTTGCAATGGGCTATGGGGGCGTTGGGGAATGGGGCGTGATTGCTAAAGGTATGGGTTGTTTTTTGGGATGATAAAAATATTCTGTAGTTAGGCTGTGATGATGGTTGCCTGACCCTGTGAATATAGTAAACACCTCTGAATTATATACTTTAAAAGGGTGAATTTTATCGTACATGGATATTTTTTTTAAGTGTGAGATAAAAGGAACAAATATAAAACACTTAGCACAGTGTCCAGTCCAGATTTCCACTGTCAATAAATGGTGGTGAAAGTTGATTATTCCAGCAAAGGTAGTCACTGAGAGGATAGGCCCATTCTTAAATCCGATTGCAGGGAATAAGAATAAAGAGCAGACATTTTCTGAGGGAGTCCATTTAATTTGAAGGTTTATGGGGGCTCGTTATAATTTAACTTGTAATCAAAACATATTTATATTAAACAAATAAATACGGAGTAGAGTGCAAAGTTTGCACAAAGTAAGAAGATCTATGACTTAAAAGATTTCCTAGCTTAAAAAGGACCCTGGGGTACATATTCACACTTCTCTGCCTTTAGGGTTACTTCTTTAAATAATTTTGGCTGGAGCCCGCAAGGTCTGCCCTTCCCAGGGGAGTTTTGCATTTGTTGCTGAGATTCTGGGGCTTGGGGGGACACTTGGCCCTGGGCATTATAACGTCACCCCACCCTCTGAGCTCTGCTGCCCTCTCCTTCCTCACCTTTGGACCGTGGAGCACTGAACAGACAGACTGACGAACGCAGAGCCCTCCCAACTGGGGCAACACCACCTCAGAGACCCAGGAGTTAGATGTTTGGGAGAACAAGGTCCAGCCTAAGCACTGGGGTCTCCAACAGCAGCCGCCGCGGGTGAAAGGTTAGCGGAATGCAAGATGGGGCCTGCCGGCTGCAGAGACGCCCACCTCTGGCTCGGGGGCCCTCCTGGCACTATTGGACCGGTGCCACGGGACCGTCATGGGCTGGGGAGAGATTCCACCCTACGGATACCCCCAGCAGCGCCTCAGTGTTTCTCACTCTAAAGCAGCCCTGATGTGTATGAAGGAGAGAGTCTGCAAGAGAAATTGTACTGGATCTAAAATGATGAGATTCCAATATAAAGTGATGCTTTAAGTAATGGTAACGATACGAGGGGCAGATGATGCCCCTTGTAAACCACGCCCAGTCCTACCTAAGAAGAATGTGTTGATGTCCCTTTCAGAAAGACTGGCCAAGAGGCCACAGTGATGGCTGGGGGTGGTGTCTGCCTGATCCCTCGGGCACCCAGTGACCGTCTCAGATACTGCCTGGCTTTGTGGTTCAGCGCATCAGCTGGAAACTCACTGCGCCAGAATTCACTGGAGCACAGAATTCAGAACAAGAGGCCTCACTGCACTTTATCCTCAGGGATTTACTGAAGTGCTGAAGTTCCTATGAGAAAACAAGCAGAGTTCCAGACCATGGCCCCAAGGATGGGGTCATGGCCCAATACCTGTGTATGCGCCTGCATGTGTGTTTGTGGTGTATGTATTTGTGGTGTGTGTGTGAAGTAAAAGAAAGAGTATGTTTAGCTGGTGGCACAGACTCTCACTGAATAATTTGCATTGTGACCAGGGGCCTCTCCTTTAAGCCTCTATTTGGGGTGGGGCCTTAGAAATACCACCTTCCATTTTCCTCTCCCCTCTTCCTCCTCCTCAGTAAGTGCCAATCCTGGTGTGCGTTTGCCTCTGAGGGCCGCTCACTATACAGATATATATACTGAGTCCACCCATTTCCATCCCTGCCCTTCTTAGCCTGATTCCCAATTCCTATACCCCTACCTCACTCAGCAGTGCCCCGGGAGCCCACCTGCCTTCTGCCCGAGGCGCCCAGGGGAGTGGCTGTGCTTTCACTTCCTCAGACTCCTGCCTCCACTCTCCTGCCAGTCTGCCAACTCTGCCTCCCTGCTTTCTCTGCCCGTAGCTGGCCTCGGCTCCACCCACAGGCCTTTGCTCTTTCATTCCAGCAGAAGCATTCAGCGTCTACTGCTCACCCACTAGGTATGACAGGAGCGGTGGCTCCTAACAATGCATTCAAGTAGTCCCCTCCCTAAGGTCTGCCGGGGAGGGACCTCTGGGGCAGACACACAGGAATAGAGGCAGGTGGCTTATGGATTACACACCGACACAAGCCAGCTGCAGCTGCATGAGGCAGACTGTTTGGTTCTCCTCTGAGGCTCCAAAATCTGGCACCGAGAAGGGCCCTCAGCAGGTGGACACCTGGCAGGGGAGAAGTGGGAGGGAGCCACAGATCCTCTAAGACCACGACCGCTGCTTGGACACCTGAAGCTGGAGAACCAGGGCGTTCCCTTTGGAGCCTGGCTCTGATTTCTCTCCTGATATGGGAGCTTGTGTCTAGGGAAAGCCAAAGCTGGAACGTTCCCAGCCCTGCAGGTGGCCGCGGCTGGTGCCCGGTGTCGCCTCTCTGCTTCACCAGCCACACCTCTTTGGAACACCCTGATGGTGTTTTTATGCCACCCAATCACATATCTATGACATTAGTCACAAAAACCTTGACTCTGAGTGCCCAGACTTCACCAGCCCTAACCATTAGGCAGACGGTGCCTTCGTCACCACTTCCCTCTGGATGGCACGGGCCCCTGCATGTTGACTTGACAGAACTGCTGACCCACCTGGTCACCAGCCTAGGGAGAACTCTGGAGACAGAACACCTGGCTTCACTTTGCAGTTCCCCCACTCCCTGCCTGTGTGATCTCTAAGTTACTCAGCCTCTCTGTGACTCGGTTATCTGCAAACTCAGTTAAAGCATCTACCTGATAAAGTCTCAATGAGGATTAATAAATTAATCACATGCTATGTTTAGAAGCATACTTAGAAGGCATCTGCTGTTACTGTTGACAGTAGAAGCAGCATCGTGGCCACATGGGTCCCAGTATAGCTGCCGAGAAAGCTGACTACAGCCTTCTGGAGCAGAGACTGACACTGCTTGCTTGGAACTGGCTAAGCCAAAGGTGAAAGGTAGTCCTCACTATGAATAAATGCATGGCTTGCTTTCCAAACCATGGTCAGCCTGCTCCCAGACACATGCACCCTCCCTGCCCCTATCCACGTCAGGACTGATGGAGGCATCTCTTTATGAGAGCTGAGCCCTGCTGGCTTTGGCGTGGCTGCCACTTGCCAGCCTCCTGCTGAGATCCTGGCTGGGGACCAGAGGCCTGGATCCCCGGCCATGAGTTGCACCTGATGGATGGCAGGGGTGGTCCGTGTTCCCCAGGTGGCAAGACCTTGGCTGTCTTAGAAACAAATCATGGAGAACTTCCTGTCTAGGGATTCCAGTGAAGGGAGGAATGCAGGCGGTGGGGGACATGCTCCCTTCAGCTCTGCAGCACGTGACACCTGCTGCTCTTTAGTTGAAAGCTGCCAGCGGATGGTCTGCTATTGGGTGACACTACCTTCCCTGTCAGTGGAGATCACCTCTTAAATTACTTCTAGCTTCCTTTTAGGTCTGTGAAATTCAAGTCTTGGAGGTCTGGAGTTGGGGAAAGGTGTAGCGATCCTGTCCCAGATTCAGTGAACCCCAGCCTCTGCAGGGGGAGCCCAATCCCCTTCCTGATCCCAGTGCCCTCCTGCTGAGAGATCATGGATTTGTGGGGATCACCTGACCCCGAGGGTCTGCAGCAAGATAATCATGTAGTATGAGCCTAGCAGGCTCTGTCCAAAGGCAGACAAACACTGGCATCTCTCTGTCCCAATTCTAATTTTCTGAGAACTGCCCGAGGAAGTCAATAGGTGGAGCCAGATGAAAACTGTCTTCCCATGTTTCCTAGCGGATGTTAGACTCCATGCTGCACAGTTTCCCAGTCCCGCTTCTGCAAGGCCATATGCTGAGGTGGGTACTACCACCCAAGTGGTGGCTCTGAGTGTCTGGGTTCAGGGGGACCCTGGTCTGAGTGGCAGAGCAGGTTGACACTGGGATGGGGCCCAACAGCCTGGCTGGAAGGCAAAGTGGGATTCACAGCAGGTCATGACTCAGGCCCAAGAGAGGTTCTTGGTGGGCTGTTCATCGTGCTGCCACGGATGAATGAGACTATTCCCATGGATCCCACCCCTCACCAAGAGCCCAGGAGTCCCGCAGGCGAGCCTGGGCACTGCCTCCGGCACACAGCTCACCGGGCAGTGTTTGGCAGCTTTGGGCATCCATGAGAACACAGGGTTGAGATGTTTCCCTGCAGGCTCCATATAACAGCAGCCTCCCAGCAGTCAGCAGGGAGCTGCTGGAAAGACCTCAGACCTGTGGGCTCAGGAGTCACATAATGGGAGCAAGCTCTGAGACACGAAGCTCTTCCTGGAGTTGGGCCAGCAGGGCAGCTGGGACAGAACAGCTCTGCAAAGCCCTCCTTGGTGGGTTTCCTGGGAGAGGAGCCCGCAGGGGCAGAGGGCCACATGTTTGTCACCCTTTAAAACATACGGAGCTCCATAACCGCATATGCTGTTGGTGGGGCCGGTGGACAATGAGGGTCAAACATCTGTGAGGTGCTGTGTTCCTTTACCACATGCGCAGCAGATGCCTGGCCTGTCCATCTGGAGCCTGTCAGCATGCAGCCGACAAGGATGGACACTTACTGGTTTCTATGACGAGAGAACATTGCTTGCCATTGTCTGACTTGTGTCCTCTAGACTCTCTGCGAAAGCAGGTGGAATGCTTTGAAGAAAAGCCCTATATAAACAAAATGGACACAAACAGCGGGTTGCTCTGCTTTGAGGCTAACCCAACCTGACCATTATTCAGGCACTGTCATGTTGGCAAGGCTGCTGCCTCCCCAGAGAAGTGCTCTGAAAGACAGCGGGCAGGAGAGGGCCCAGCAGGGCCTGTGGTCAGGGCCTGATGTTGTATCCTCATCTGACTGTGTGACCTTGGCTAAGTCACTCCATTTTTTCTCCCTCAGTCTTATTTTGTCATCTGGGAAATGCAGGGAAGCAGAGCCACTCTGGTGTTGTCTGAAGATTAACTAAATACTTAAGAAACGTGTTGGCTGGTGACAGAAAAGCCCATAGAAAGTTTGAGCTTCAGGTATGGCTTCTTCCAGGGTCCTAAGGATGCCACCGGCTTTTATTCCTTGGTCTCACTTCCCGTGGATTGGTGCTGTTCCTGGATGCCTGGTAGCTCTGACCTCAGCTCACACCATCCCAACACTTGGGCGGCAGAGTAAAGTGTGCACCGTGGCTCAGCATCCTGGCAAAGCCCTGAGATGCATTCTGGCCCAGACCAGGCTCAGTCACCTGCCCACCCCTGAGCCAGCCATTGTGGCTGGGACACTGAACACATGGACCAACCTCTCTGGCTTTCTCGCTCAGTCACCAAGTGTTTATTGAACACCTACTGTATGTTAGGTATTACTGCATATTCTAGGGACAAAATAGGAACAAGACAGACTGGACCCCTGTCCTGCTGGGGCTTATGTACCAGGAGGAAAGTGGAAGACAACCAAGTACATTGTATAAAATGATACATAGTTAGGAAATGATGAGAGCTATTAAAAAACAAAACCAAGCAAAGCCAAAGCAGATTAGGAAGGTAGAGACGGATGCTAGGTGGGGTGGAGTGCTGCTTTCGATGAGAAAGTCAGGGAAGGCCTCTCTTAGGTGACATCTGAGTAGAAATCCCATGAGCTGAGAATAGAGGCCTGAAGATGGATATTGTGAGCAGGTGAAACGTGTGCAAAGGCCCTGAGGCAGAACAAGGTAAGCTTATTAAGGAAGAGCCTTAAAGGCTGGTGTGGCCAGAACCCAGCTGAACGCAGGAGAGGAGGAGGAGAAGGGGCAGAGCCCATGGTGCCATACCCTGCAGGTTGAGGGAAGGAGACAGAATTATATTCTGATCATGATGGGGAGTCTGGCAGCTTTTCAAATGGAGGAGACACAATATGAATTATGTTTGAAAAAGATCTCCACATACAAATGGCCAACAGGTATATGAAAAGGTGCTCAGCATCACTAATCACCAGGGAAATACAAATCAAATCCACAGTGAGATACCCCTTCACACCAGTCAGAATAACTAGTATCAAAAAGACAAGAAATAACAGTGTTGCAAGGATGTGGAGAAAAGGGAACCTTCACGCTTTGTTGGTGAGAATGGAAGTTGGTGCAGCCACTGTGAGGACAGCATGGCGGTGCCTCCAAAAATTAAAAATAGAACTACCATAAGACCCAGCAACCCCACGCCTTGGTATTTATCCAAAAGAAATGAAATCAGTATCTCTAAGGGATAGCTTCACCCCCACGTTCACTGCAGCATTATTCACAACGGCCAAGATATGGAAACAACCTAAGGGTCTGTCAATGGATGAATGGATAATAAAGACATGGTATATATACTCACACACACAATGAAAAATTATTCAACCATGAGAAAAAGGAAATTCTGCCATTAGTGACAACATGGATGGACCCTGAAGGTATCATGCCAAGTAAGGTAAGTCAGACAGAGAAAGACAAATATTGTATGATATTACTTATATGTGGAACCCAAAAAAAAAACCACACAAACAGAATTAGTAAAACCAGAATGGTGGTAAACAGGGACTGGGGTGGTGGGGGCATTAGGGAGATGCTGTTTAAGGATACAAATTTACAATTAGTAGACAAGTTCTGGAGATTTAATGTACAACAGTGATTATAGTCAACAATACTGCAGTATAAACTTAAAAATTGCTAAGAGACTTGATCTGAACCATTCTCTATACAAAAAATGATAATGTGTGGCATGATAAATGTGGTAGCTAATGTGACTGTAGTAACATTGCAATACATAAACACTGGGCACCTTAAACTTAAAGGATGTTACGTATCAATTACATGTCAATAAAAAGAGCCCTTACATATAAAACAGGTAACAACAAAAGATCTCTTTGCTGCTATGTGGAGAGAGCCAGGGAGAAGCAGGGACAGACTTTAGTGGCTGGGGCAAGGGGCAGTGGTAGAGCTGGTGAGAAGTGACTAGACTCCTTCCCAAATGGAAATGAAGGGTAGAAGGAGGGGTAACAGATGCTGCTGGACAAGAGTAGGGGCTTGCCATTACTTTCACCATTTGCGGTCTCATGCAATTTTCTTTTGTCTATTTCCACTATTATCTTCTCTGGGTTGGGGACTGTATCTCCAATCTCATTTCCTTCCTCCAAGGCCTAGACTCACTGTGAAGACTTTTAGGGATATGGTCCAAACCCACTCTCTTTACATATGAGAATCCTGAGGCTTTGAAAAATTCTGGGATCATGCAAAGTCCCCCAACTAATTAGAGCTGGAACTGGGACGCAGCTCTCCTAGGCCAGTGCTGGCGTCGTTCGCAGAATAAAGCCTCAATTTGGGGTGCTAAGGACTGATGGAGGTGAATGGGAGAAGGTTTATCCCTCCTGCAGCCTCCATCAGCATACTCCAAATAACCGATGGGTTCAGTCACCAGCCCCCCACCCCCCACCCCTGCTCTCACTACAGTTTCTCTCCCAGGACCCCTACACAGTCATCCTGGAGCCACCCCTATACTCAGTCACCAGCTTTTCATCAGCAACTCTAATGAGAATCAAGAGTCCAGCCATAAAAGGCAGGCTCAGATGGGACACACCAGGGTAGTGACTTCTAGTTTTTTTTTAAAGAAAGCTTTATTTGAAGCCCAGGCTTTCTATTCCTGCTGGGAGAACTGCCAGAGGATAGGTCGCTGCTCCCTACCCAGAAGGACACACGACGACCTTTGAGGCAGAGCTGCGGTTCTGCATCTATAAAGCAGATGCACGGACAGCTTTGTAGGATGGAACAGTCGGGAGGGACTGCCTGAAATGCTCCCCCAGACACGGTGCTAACCAGCCTCCCTGTGGGAGAGGGAACAAGGGACAATTTGCTTTTGCACTCAGAAGCCAGAACAGCACGTGACACTTAGGAAGAATCGATGTATGTTTGGTGAGAGCAGGACCAGAGCAGCTCCACCCCCAGGAGCCGCAGGGGGTGGGCGGTGGGGGTGCTGGGCTGGGCAATCGGTGGTTTTTGCCCAAAGCATTGCAGTAGAGGCCCTCTTTCTCTGTATGGTTGAACTTTTCTTCTAAGAAAATAATCCAGCTTCTCTTTAATCAGTAACCACTGCGGTCAGGAGAAGCCCTCACAGAGGCCATTGGACTGGTTAGTGGTTTCAGCGCGAGAATGTCAGGGCGGTCCTCCCCGAGGAGGGATGGCGCCTCGGAGGGTTTCTCGCCTCCCCCCGCGCCACCCTCGTGCCGGCAGAGGGCGAGCTGGCGGTGCGGGGCTGTCTGTGTGCCTGCGCGGTGCTGAGGGGCCGGGCCCAGGGCATAAATGTTCAGCAATGAGCTCCTTGCAGAGCGTAGAGCATCTTGATGGAAGCTCTTCCGGGATGATGCAGGCGGGGACAGGTATCTCTGGTGTGATGCGGAGGAGGAGTGGGCCGGGAGGCCTGGCTGATCAAAGACAAAGCCAGCCGGCAAAGCAAACGTGAATGTTGCCTGGGGACAGGGGCGCGGCAGGGGAGCGGGGCAGGGACAGGCGGGGGGTGTGATCTGGGGGAGACAGTGAGTGAGGGGTGCCTGGGGTTCTGTCTCCTTAGTTCTGGGACTTTGGCGAAGAAGGGATGGGGTCCTGCGCACACAGGCTCATTTCCTGCTTCGGATCTTAAACGTGGCCCCTGCGGTTGGTGCAGGGAGCCGCTTCAGGATAACACTCCTCCCGGGCCCTGGCAGCTTTAGCCTGCGCGCCCGCCGCAGGTGGCAGCGGAAACGGGGCGGCCCAGCCCAGGCCCCGGCCCGCCGCAGCAGCTTGGCTCCTGGCCCTCGTCCCACCGCCCCGGGGACCTCTGCAGCTGCTGAGGACATCCTCCAGCGCTTCTTTTTTGTGCATTCTTATGCTTTCATTTACGTTTTTCCTTTCTTTTCTAGGTGGCAAACACATCCAGCTGAAGGGCTGGCTCACATCCCCTCTTCTTTGCCCACCCGTCCCCGGCACCGGGAATGCTGAAGCAACACACCTCCTGCTCTCAGGGGCCCATGTGTTCAAGAAGAGGCTGCCCAGCTTTCCTTCTTGCACACACATGCAGGGAACAGATGTATTTTTCTAACTGCTGTATTCAACATTCTCCTGTACTCAAAATTTCAGCTCCTAGAATACATATGTATGTTCGTGTGTGCACATGCATGTTGGCCAATTTTTGCCCACCTTAAAAACAAATCATCTCTAATACCTCTGCTTGCAGAAACCCAACAGATACCCTAGGAAAGTCTTTCGCTAAAAGATGTCAAGTTCACCAAAGACCTTTTGGAGAGCAGACCAAAACATCTAGAGGTAACAATACACTGGACCCAGAGCCCAGACGGCAGCTCTCCCAAATAAAAGCAGTTGCTATCATTTTGTTCCATGTGTGCAACATAGAGACTCCAATTGTCTTTTTCTGGTAACCACTCACATGCAAAGCACCTCTGTGGCCCTCCCCTCACAGACCAATTTAATTACGGGCATGAATGCCCACTGGGCGTGGGCTGCCAACTGGAGCCTGAGATTTCAATGAAGTCCAAACTGCTTTGAAATTCAAATATAGCCGATCCTCAGTTATCCGCACTGAGGGATAGTCCTGAACAGCAGATGATTAAAAAATCATTTCTTTTAGCTTTTGGAGGGTACCACATGCTATTTGCAACAGAGCAGCAAAATTTCCTGTCTAGTTGTGTTTTGCTCAGATTAATATTGCAATGAGCTTGCCTTTCTCCTCATGCACCAGCAGACAGAGGAGACTGTAAAGAGGCGAGCTGAGTAACAGGGGAAGCCAGCATGGAAGGAGGAAGGAGAATGGCCGGAAGTCTCTGGGTCTCCTTTCTCTTAACTTGTAAAGAGAGTAGAACTGAAGAGGAGAAAGAAGAAGAGTAAACAAATTAAAAAATTCTAAATGGAGAGACCAGACACAAGAGAGGAGACTCTTGGAGCATCACTGCACTCCTGTCAAACTTTCCAAGCATGTATTTTATGATGCTATATGACATGAACCATCTCCTTAGAACGTCTGGTGTATTTTCTGTCCATGAGACAAGGCTAGTGCTTTCCACCTCCTTGCTTCCGCTTATGCTGTACCTCTGCCTGAAATGCCCTTTCTTCTCCTGTTCTACCCAAATTTCATCCATCCTTCAAGACCCAGCACATCTCACTTTTCCATAAAGCCTTTTCCAATCACATCCACGAGAAGCAGCCTTCTTCCTGCCCTCTCACTACCTTTCTAACGCCCAGTGCACAAAATTCTCTCAAAATATTTGGAGTGTAAGCTCCGTGAGGACAGGGAGAGATGCTGCCAGGCCACTTGGTGTTGCCTTCAATGGATGGCACAGTGTTAGGGACATGCTTGGTGCCCCCTATCTGCAGACTGATAGACTAAATCCTATGGCAAGGTGTGAACACTAAGCGAGTGGTTCTTGCTTCAGAGGTGTTAGGCTCTCCTGGGGGGCTCAGTGAAAGGGTTTCTGGGATCAGCCCCCAGAGAGGCTGCTTCAGTAGGTTGGGGAAACTCAGAGTTAGGCATTTTTAAAAAGTGTTTAGCTGACTGACCTTGAGAAGTCAGTTGCAAACACATGTATCGCCAACACCCAAACACTGAAGAGCTTCCGTCCTTGTGTTCCACTTACATAAGTGATGCCAAAAGATTAAGAACAGAGACACTGAGAAACACAATGGGGTACTACTGATTTTGCTCATACTTCCTAATGCTGATGTCAGCATTTAAATAGAAAAAAACCTGCAGAGTAGAGGCTAAAATAGTACAGAGATTTGCAAGACAGTCTATTTCTTTGAGCTGAAGCTGCACATTTCTGCACTTTCAGTGTCTCTGACATTGGGATGCAACTTACAGTTGGCTTTGGGGTACAGCAGTGCCAATGCATGCACTATCCTGGTCCTAGGTCCTCACTCCGCTATCACATCACTGGACTATGCACATTGCTGGGGTGACACAGGTTGATTTTCATTGCTATTTAAATAATTTCAAAAACATACTATAATTTGGTATTGAAATAAAAAATTGTTGTATACACAGTAGGGCATGGAAACAGAGCAGCAGGACATACATTTGATATTAGTGAAACAAACATTTACAGGAGGAATAATCATACTTCCATATTTTCTTGCAAAAAAGTAACCAAGGCAACCAATTGTTTTATAGCCTCGCTATCCAAACTGTGGTACCCATGGTGTTGGCCTCACCTGGGAGGCATGTGGGAACTACAGAATCTCAGACTCGAGCCCAGGCCTATTTTATATCTGCTTTTGAACAAGATCCCCTGGTGATTTGTATGACCATGAAAGTTTGAGAAGCATAGCTTTATAGGACTTAAGAAGGGAATCCATCCACAAGGAGAAAAAGCTGAGCTGTTTCGTCACCAAGATGTGCACAAAAAGATGTGCCTATCACACACTAGGCACAAAACTTTGCAAACAGAGATGTCAGCGACTTCAACAAAAATATGGGAGGTAATAAGAGAACATATCATCAACTCACTTGAAATCCCAGAGGACATCATTGTGTGGAACAACATGGGCATACATAACTTAAAAGTGATTCAAAAGAGACTGAATGTGAACATGTTTTGCAGAGCACCTTACCCAATTTCAGTTTTCCTTTTTGGATATGCATAAGAGTGATATATAACTAACTACAAATGTTTAATCTAAAAGGGTTTTCAATAGGGAAAATAATTATATGAGGGAAAAAAGCATTGTCATAGTTTAATTAGGAATGTCATTTTTCCTTAATGATACATAAAATGATGGTGAATCTTAAAACCACAGAGCATCTCATATTTAAAGAAATACAAGTCCCACACACTTCACTACAATCATCTTTCCTCTTAGAGTTTACATTTAAACAGTCATTGTTTCAATTTTGATAATTCCTAACACCAAGATATTTTACATAAAGATAAAATTTTGAGTTTGATTCTGCTTTTTAAATGTTTACCTTTTTTTAAGGTCCACCAACACTATGTCATTAATCTCATACTAAAAAAAATAGTTTTGTCTGCTCTTGCCACCTAGATTCTAAATTTTTAGAATTTAGAAAGTTACATGGGAATGGAGAAAATATCAGGTAAAAGATGAAAATGAGGCAGGAAGACATTGGTCCAGACTAACAGCAACTGTATCCTCTTTGCCTGTTTCAATCACAAAACACTTCAAAAACCAATCAGCTGCTTTCACAATGTATTTAATCCTGAGAAATCTATCGAAAGGTAGGGTTTCACAAGGGAAAAACCTCTTTTGCACAAGAGAAATCAGAGAAATCGAGTAACTCACCCAGGAAGACAAGGATGGGCAGCGGTGGGACCAGGCCTGGAAGGAGGCGGCACGGCAACCCAGCTGAGCCAGGGTCTCCAGGAGAGCAGCTCCACCAAGTGCGCTGGGCCCACAGCCCGGGTGACAAACCCTGCCAGCCCTCCAGGGACAGGTTGTCTGAAAGTCATTCCTCAGGGGCAGTGAACAATCCATACGCTGTCCTCTGTGGCTTAGGGTGCAAAAGCCCCTTGCCATGTGTCTTGCCAATGGGTTTCAGCCGCAGGCAAGTTCACTATGGATTCAGTGTGACCAAAGAAATGACAGTAGAACGTTCTTGGGGTGAAAGGGTTTTACCCAACTTTATTCCCATGGTGGCAGGTCAATCACTAAAATCTTGTTCACTCAGAGCGAGTCTGCACGCAGCAAGCCGGTCTCTGCCTCTGGGCCTCTGTCCTTGGCGCTGCCACCACTCCAGCCTCTGCTCTGCTCTCCTGCAGCCTTGCAGCCGTGCCAACGTGTCACCCAGAGCCCTGGGCGGAGCATTTTATATAGAGTCAATAGCAAAGTATTGCCCACACGTGTGTAATGAGGCAGCTGACCAGGGCCAGAGGAGAATCCCGGCCCCAGGAATCTTCATTTTATCCACACCGGGCATACAGTACTGGCTGCCCCTGTTCTTAGCAGCACAGAGACCTCCAGGGCCTCCAACTGCTTTCCGTGTAAAATGCCCCCTTTCTTGCAGAGTTCTGTGGACTTCTACGATGGAGCTCAGCTCACTTTCCACCTGGCTATCATTTAAGATCATACCACCTGCCGGACCCCATGCCCGACCCTGGAGGCCCATCTTACTGCTAACCTTTGACCCTGCCTCGTGGCCTCCCCATAATGACCTCCGAGATTCTTACTCCTTTCCAGTGATCTCCGAATGCCATTCTGAGAAGTGATCCCTCTTACTCTTGTTAATTACATTAGCAGTCCTCCATGCTGACCTTCGAGTCGCTTGGGGAGCATTAAAAAGCCCTCCAGCTCTCAGGCCACACCTTCCGCCAATTAAGCCAGAATCTCTGGAGGTGGGATCCAGGATCGGCCTTTTGTCACACTGACAGGTGATCCCAATACGCAACCAAGTTTGTGAGGCTGTAAGTCACGTTGCTCAACTCCTGCTGTCCACAAGCTTTTGTTACCCCTTCCATTAAGTTCTTCACTCTGAAAGTCCTTTCGTAATTTTCCCTCACCTACTAGCCACTTCTCAAAAATAACTTTTTTATCACAAAAACCCTCACACTTTTTTTTGTACCATCTTTAGCTTTGCAAATATAGCCAAGCAAAGAGAAGGAAATACAAATTACCGGTAATCTCATTGCAAACCAGTAATTGTGAGTGTGTTCAGGAGACTCCTGCCGGTGTGTTTTTCTTATATACATTTTGTGCACGTGTGTGTATGTTCTTACACATACGCGTTTGTCGCCTGCTTTTGTCTTCTGAACATCTTTTCACTTGAACTTCACAGTCTCTTGCTTTTCCTCCTCTATCCTGACCTCCATAACTTTAACAAGTCCATCTTTCTTGGGTCTTTCCACCTGGCCTTCTGTCGTGGCTTCTGAAGCTTCCTTTTTTCCTAATGGGCGATTCAGTTCAGAAGCACTAAACATGCTCCTTCTGGAGTCACTGTCTTTCCAAATGGCTGTACCATCTGGCTGCCCAGCTGCTCAGGCCAGACCCACCTAATGTTACCCTAGATTCCTTGGACACGTCACACTTCATTTCCAACCAGTTATAAAAGCATGTCCATTGTGCCTTTAAATATTTTTGAATCAGTGAACCTCTCTCCATCTCACAGTTGCAACTTCGGTCATCAAGGCCACCAATACCTTTGCCATGGTCTCCTGTTCGCCTTGCCCCTTGGCTTCCTGCATGCATCTGGGTGATTTCATGAAGTCATTTTCATTACCTTTGAGGTGAAATCCATACTCCTTACTAAGTCTTTCAAGACCTATGTGAACCAGCACCTGTTTGACCCACACCATGCTCCTCCTCAACCCAGCACCCAGTCCTCCGTGCTTCAGGAGCACGGGCTTGCTTCCTTCTTCATGCTGCCTAGAGCATGCTTCTTGCCCCTTCTCCTGGCAGATGCCTACTCATCTTGCAGGTCTCCATGCCTCATGTCCCTGGAGACGTCTCCTCTGACTCCCTACACCTGGGCTAGATGCCTTCTGTGTGCTCCCCTAACATCCTGCACTTCCCCCATCAAAACACACATCACACCAAATAATAATCATCTCTGCTCATCTTGTATTCCCCTCTAGACTGGAACCATTTTGCTCACCATGATGAACTCAGCACCTCGTAACAAATACTTACACTCTGTTGAATGAATAACGAACGGTTGGATCCCTTCATACCCTATCCAATAATCAATCTTTTAGCACAGAAGAGGGTCTTCTCTGGACTGATGTCAGCTGCTGCTTAGAGCATCATAAGGGACTGGGCGATGGTTTCCTGCGTGCTGCAAAGGGTCGCCATACTCAGGCAATGCACTTTTTCCTGTCCTATAGCCCATCTCCCAGTCTTTGCTTCACAGCATTTCCTACTTTTTTTTTCTCCTCTTCCTGGCCTCCCCTGCTTTGCAACCATAAGTCAAATTAGCCACGTTGAATTTTGTATGAGCTTCGTTTTATTTTTCACAGTGGAAGCTTTTCTCCTTATTAATATGAGACACCATTGTAACCCCCGACTCTGTAGCTTTTCAAACAGAATCATGTTAATGAATATCTGATGTTAGGTTGCTACTGTGGTAGAAAAAACAAGGAGCTGGCAAAAGTAGAGGTAAGACTGTAGAGTTTCCAGTTTTTCTCTCAAGGAGTTTGGGTTCCCTTTTCAAACTGTTTTGTATCTTCGGTGTCTCTGAATTAGCTGCCTGACACCATGTGGGGATGGTGATGTTTTACAGAGACTTAGGCTTGTATTAATTTGGGGGGCTTTTTTTTTTTAAAGAAAAAAACCACAAAATTATAAATGTACTACTTACCAACTTAGACAAGTCTTGGGTAGGTTTCAGGTTATGGATCTGAACATCATCCTTCATTAGGTAAATTTGTTTTCTGTCCTCACTCTTAATTTTCATAACTGGGGAAACTGAGGCGAGAAGAGTCAGTCTGTCTGTGAGTTGGCTTTTGAAGACTGATGGCTGACCTGCCCATCCCCACTGTAGGGCCTGCTGTTCTAGCCTCCTCATTAGGGAGCTAGATGGACTTTAAACAAATTAACTAAATCCTCAGGTCCCGTTTTCATTCCCATAGGCCAAGACAGAAGGGTAAAAACAAATAAAAAGCAAAAACGTTTTTTCAGCAAATTCGGGCTCTGCATGAACAGTCAGCTGGCCTGGTCGGAAGAGCCCTGGGCTGGGAGGTGGAGGGGCAGCTCTATGGGGTCTTGTTCCTACTCTTGTGCACCTATAAAAATGGACCTGCTTATGCTGATCGTGAAACTCATTAATCTTGAGTCAATTAACAAGTTTCTATTCCATGGTAACAGGAACAAAAGTAGATTCTGAACTTGGTGGAGTTCAGCAATGTGGACAGCCATCATTTTATAAGGACAGGGAACCAAGAGCTGGGGTACCATTTACCACCTGGTTGCTGCAGCCCTGCAGCGGCAGCCAGTCACTGCTCAGACGGCGCTGCAGCCTTGAAGCCCTCTTGAGGCTTGGTGCCTGGAGTCCCCCTGTCTACCCCACTTCTTTGAGGCCACCCTGATCAGCCTGTGCCTTCATGTGACACCGTGTTGCCTCCAGCCCCTTTCTCATGGATCACCATGCCTACGCCCAGCCGTGAGGCAGGCCTGCAAGCTGCCACTTGCCCGGGATCCTCGTTTGAGAAGAGTCCCATAAGACTCCAGCGTCCAGCCTTATCACCCAGGCTGTCCCCCTGTGAGCAGCAATAATAATATGCTGGGGGTGGGGTCGTCTGCTCTAAAACCAGTGCCGACCATGTGCTTTGGAGGGCATCCTTGCTCTACATTCCTAATTTATAAAACCGAGGGCTGGGCTTCATACTCCTGAGGACACTGTGCCGCTCCACATTCTGCAGGTGCTCCATAAAGTTGCAATAAAGATGAAGGAAATTCACTCATGTTGGAGGAGTGCTTTCATTTTTTTGGTGACTAATCTCATGGATAGGCACTCCCAGCCCAAATGGATGGGTCATGTGGGCTTGCCTGCAGCACCTTTTATTTTAAAGGCTGGACTTTGAGACTTGTCAAATTTCAAAGAAAAGCAAGAGAGCCCTGGAGCCCTGGAGCCCGTGTGCCCTGGCTGTTTACATTTGGGGGAAACTGGAGACAAACAGGACTGTGCTTGGTAATGAACCAACCACGTGGGGGACTCTATGGGGAGTGGATTTGTCACACCATCTTCTCTGAAGGGCTGCGGGGTGAGGCCAGTGATGGGGATTCAGGGCAGGAGTTAGAGATTCCAGGTAGGAGCAGGTAGGTTTGGAACTCAGGATGGGAGGTTCATTTGGGAAAGATTCACTGAGGCCTTAGGGCAGAGCCAGGGGGCGTTTTTACAAGGCAGCAGCCCCTCTCGTGTGATGGGGGGGATGCGTGTTGGCACACCATGGTGCTCAGTAAAGGGCAGATTCCCTCCCTCCTGGGTGGGTGCGAGGTGTGCCTAGAGCGGCTCAGGGAGTCACTGCCGTCCCGCGCTCACCGCGCCTGGCCTGGGGAGCAGGGGCCCTCAGGCGGGGCCTCAGTGCTTCCCCTGGGGGTGCCCTGGGCTTGGTGGCTTCCAGAATCAATGTGAGTCAGGCTATTGGTGGGCCCGTTGTGTCTGCGAAAGCTCTGTGAACAACTGTACAATCACAGGCTTATGCCCCAACTGTGTTCACGGCTCAGAAAGGGGTTTCTGTGCAGCCGGGGGTAGGGGATGGGGTCACCCCTGCTTTTCCCAGGCTGGATGCCAGCCCTGCGGCTTCAGCGGGCTCCGGGGGGAGGCGAGGCCTTCAGGCCCTGAGAGAGTAAACAACATGGTCCCTGAAGCCCATGGAGACCTGTGCTGGCGGCTGGTGAACCACGAGGGATTTTCTTGAGGCTTCCCTGCCCTCTGCTTTCCTAATGCTGGGCTTGCGGGGAGGCCGAGGACAGGGACTTCAAGGGTCTGGTTGCTGCAAACCCAGGTGCTCCTGGATGTAGAAAGCCCCTTCCTACCCAGGCCCAGGAGGGAAGAGCTGTGCTGGGCAAGGCCAGCAGCCTCGGGAATACTCATAGTGCTTATCTGGGCATTTTGTGCCAAACCCTGCGCTCAGCACTATGCATATCTTCATCCCAACTGACCCCAGGAGGTAGATGCTTCCTGCCGCAGTGTGCTCTGGGGCAGCAGCGATGAGGGGGTGCCACGTGCAGGCAGGCTGTGTCCAAGGCCACCTGGCCCCTAAGTCCAGGGCCGGGATATGAAGCCAGGTGTGTCCAGCTTGAACTGGAGTCCTTCACCTCAATGGGACTTGGAAGATGGACATGCTGTGTACCTGTGAGCAGATCACGTCACTTCTCTGAGCCGTGGATGCCTCGTCTGCACAGGGAACCAACCCTCCCAGGACTGAGGGAAGGACTGGAGGAGACTTCGTACTGAGAGAGTCCGGCCCTGCTCCCGGCACACAGTAGGAGGTCAACCTGGCCCTTTGCCCCTCCTTCAGGCCTTGGGTGCTCTCCCTGGGAGGCAAGGTGGGCATGAGGGCACTGTGGTCACCTCCTGCTTCCCTTTCATCCCCAGAGCATGTGATGCTGGGGGGCCTGGGTACCCACCAGGCCAGCCATGGAGAATCTGTGACGCTGAACATGGACCCTGCCCCCTGGCTGCATCTCGGCCACTCTTTCCTGACCAGTGCATTCACCTTAAGGTGGCCCTTCCCAGCAGATCGGGGCAGCTTCCTCGACACTGGGAAGCTCCAGAGGTGCTGCCCTGCCCTGCCCGGGGTGCCCATCCTTCCCCCGGACCTGCTCTCCCTGTGCCCCAAATCCTGGCTCTTGAGCCCCTTTTTCTCCTCCCCCCAATCTGGCCCCATTCCCTGGACCCCTGATAGATGGTGTGGTCAGCTGAAAAATGACCCCCACAGCCACATCCAAGTCCCCGGAACCTATACGTGATATCTTGTATGGCAAAAGAGGACTTTACAAATGTGAAGAAGTGAAGGATCTGGAGATGAGGTGATCTGAGTGGGCCCCAAGAGTCCTGTAAGAGAGAGAGAGGCAGAGGGAAATTTCCCCCAGAGAGAAGAGGAGGAGGGACCGAGGCTGGAGGCAGAGACCGACGTGGGGCAGCCCCAAGCCAGGCGAGCCAGCAGCACCCAGAGGCTAGAAGGAGCAGAAGAGCCTCTGCCCCAGGGCCTCCTGACCATGCTGGGACTGCAGCCCAGTGACACAGTTGTCAACTCTGGCCTCCAGATCTGTGAGAGAATGACTACCGAGGCTTTATGTTATTAGCTTCTTACAATTCTGTTAAAATGTAGGTAATGTAGAATTTATTATTTTAAGCGTAAGGCTTTGTGGCACTAGGTGTGTTCACAGTGTTGTGTAACCATCACCACCATCATCTGCACAACTTTTTCATCTTCTGAAACGGAAACTCTATCCCCTTTAAATAATAGCTCCCCCTCTGCACTTCCCAGGCCCCTGGCGAACGACCTTCTGTTCTCTGCCTCTACACATTTGGCAGCCTCAGGTCCCTCATGTAAATGGGATCATACACTACTTATACTTTTGTGTCTATATAATGTCTTCAAGCCTCATACCTGGTGTAGCATGTACCAGACTTTCCTTCCATTTTAAGGCTGAATAGTATTCCATTGTAGGCATGTACATTTGTTTATCCATTCATCCACTGGTGGATGCTTGGGTTGTGTCCACCTTTTGACTATTTAAATAATGCTGCAAATTCCTGTTGTTTTAAGCCCCCAAGTTTGTGGTACTTTGTTACAGTAGCCACAGGTAATGAATACAGATGATAATTTGGGCCTGTTTACATGCATCTCCACCTTTTTCTCCATAGGTTAAGCACAAAAGTAGTGCTTGTCAAGGTGCAGTCTGCTGATCCCCTACATGAGGATCCCCCGGGGGAGGGGTGGATGTGGGACATCTTTCAAAAATATAGATTCCCAGATTCTACCTCAGATCAGAATCAGACACTAACAGGATAGGACCAGGGGAGCTGTATTTGTAAACTGTGCACCAGATTTCCATATATACTGAAGTCTGAGAACTTCTAGTTTACTGGGTTACTTCTTCCAAATAAACTGTTTGCTTATATGTGTTTTCTGGATCTAATCCCTTAACCTGAAGCAATGACCTTTCTGGTGGAGGTGTCAGGCATGCAGGTGAGACACTGCAAACTGAGCTTTCAGATCACATGGCGGATACAGTGGACAGAGGACAGAAAACATAGAAGTAGAGTGCAATTTCTCTCGTTGGTCTGGGAGGAGGAATTGTTCTTGGTGGGAGAACTGCACGTCAGTTTGGGAAACAAGGCCAGGAGCCTCCCTGATGCTGAGATATGAGATCCTCGGGCCTGAGTTGGATGGGTAAGGACAAACTAAAAGGTCAAACATCTCTCGGAAATCAAGAAATGTTGACAGTTTGTTGGCCTCCAGGAGGGGGAAGAAATGAGAAGCTAAAAAACAAGACCAGCAGGAGATGGCACAGTGGTCTGTCTGGACGGAGCTCTGAGGAAAGCATGGGGCGCAGCGATGTGGCCCAAGGCTGGGACGTGTGGAAGACAGACCAGACAGCAAAGCCCTGTTGGTGAGCAGAGGCAACCAGAATTAGGCAAGTGATGTCTGTCTGACAGTGTTAGGATTATTACCCTCTGTGGCCACAAAACTTTCAGTAGAATCTGTTACATCAGGCTATGTACAGAGTACTTTTCAGGAAAGAAGAAAAGAGGTTTGAGTCATGTCAGAACATCTTAAAAAAGGAGGGAGGTGGGCCCTGCAGGAGTTGGGGCGACAGCAGCTGGTAGCAGGGAATGACCAGCATGTGAGCCCCTGGCCCTGGAGATTCACAGGTAGAATAGGGGATGCCAGACTTCCAGCAGTAGGTGGAATGGAGACTTCCCTAATCCATTTTACTTGGTATTGGTGAGAGTTTCTCTGATAGAAGTTGTGTGTGTGTGTGTGTGTGCGCGCGCGTGCGTGTGCGTGCGTGCGTGCGTGTGTGTAAAAGGAGGCTCATCAGATTATTGAAAGGCTGATAAAAGATATTTTAGAAGTGTGGATTAATTAAAAAACACAAACTACTTTTTAAATATTTTTCCTTCTTTTTCTGAGGCCACATGTTCAAGTATGTGGAATTTAAGTAATTGTTTTTAAGTAGAATCAATTTGGGAACAGAGAGAGTTAGAGGCTTATGGGCTCTCTTGGTGGCCAGTGATTGCGGATTAATGATGCTGGACTCTGTAATTATAGTGCTGTCCGGAGACTGAGTGTCCTCGATAAATCCAGGCTCATCTGCCTTCCCGCTGCACCGGGGGGAGGAGTGTCTTGATTTGTCCCCCAATCGGCACATATTCTCTTTACTGTACCTTAGAGAATGTTCAACTACGTAATGGTTTGAGAGGTCAGTTTTCATCTTGCTGGTATTGAGTAACCCAGAATTTCAAATGTCCTTGCCCACGGCTATGAGGGCATAAATTGAACTTTACTTCTTATTGCCTTTTTGGTTCATTGTTATCTCTCTGACATACCTCTTTCATTAAAAAACCTGAGTGCGGTGAATTGCAAAAGTGGTGGTAACTCCCCACTCCTCTCTGAATTCATGCACTTTTAAGATGCAATATTGCCACTCTTCCCATTAAGAGATGGAATGGAGTCTATTTTGCTGTCCTTGGAATCTGAGCCGACCATGTGACGAGCTCTGGCCAATAGAATGTGGTGGAAAGGACAGTGTTCCAGTTTTGAGTCTAGTCTTCAGGACACCGTCCACTCTTCCACTCTCAGAGCCTGCCAGCTGCCCTGTGAACAGGTCCAAGCTCAGAGGCTGCTTGACCAAAGACACGTGCCCCCCACCCCCTGATTCTCCAGTCAGAGCCTCCACAACCTGCAGCTGACCCCAGCCCATACCAGAAGAACCACCCAGCTGAGCCTGGCTTAAACACCCAATTGCTGAATCATGAGCTGAATAATGATTATTTTAAATCTGGTTTGCTATGCAGTATTATCATAGCAACAACTAACCCATACACTGGGTACCTACTACACACCACCTCTGTTACGGCGTCTGCAGTCGCAGACGAGATGCCCAGATGAACAAGACATAGTTCTTAGCCTTAAGGAGCTCACAGTCCAGTGGGGCCGATGGGCTGACAATCAATATAATTGCAATAGGAAGAGACAAGGGGACACATTTTTACTGAGTATCATCTGTGTGCCAGGCATTACGCTAGGCATTTTATCTATGCTACCATCTCACTTAGTCTTTGCTGCAAGTCTATGAGGCTGACATTATTCTTAGCCCACTTTAGAGATGAGGATACTGAGACTTTCAGGACCTAACCTGGGGGAGGCAGGGGTGCCTGGGGGTAGGAGGAATTTTGTTTGCTCTCTTCACATTTCTGCATTTTTCTGCTACAGGGTACTCAGCACCAGACAGGGTCTGACTGGGACTTTCTGCATGGAATGGATTTTTTAAAACCACATCCTTATTCATAGGAAATTCAGCTTTTCCCCTGTTGCTTTTCTGCAATGTTATTTGCAGATGCTTGTTTTTAAATGGGTTGCCCAGCTTCCTTTTGAGGACTCCTTCAGCTGGAAGGCTGGCATATGTAATGTCACGGTGTATGACTTGCCCAGCCTGGGTGGCTTCTTATCTATTCTCCGCTCCTACCAGCATTTCCTCTCTGTAAAATGGCCAGAGAGTCACGGAACAGACACAAAGTGGGTCCTGACATTTGCCTGGACTGACCCCCTGCATGTAGCCCCCAGGACTGCTACATTTATTGTTCCCTTATTAGGAGTGGTGTCTGCCTCAGTGAAACAGCGAACACGTATTGAACACTATGTACCAAGCACGGTTGTGTTTATATGCGTTAATTCATCGTAACATGCACACTATTATTGTGCCAGTTTACAGAGAAGGAAAAAGCAGAGGACAGCTGTGTTTAAGGTCCCAGAGGGAAATACGGACTTGAACTAGGCCATGTGGTCTGGAGCCTGTGGTCTTAAACTCTCTGCTCCAATGTGCAGAAATCCAGGGGCAATGACCTGGGGGAAGTGAGGCTGGGGAGGTGGGCACGAGTCTTTTACATGTTGCTTTATACACATCTGTCATTGGCTGAGATGAATATGTAATAAAAATGCAAATCTGTGGAAAAAGAAAATAAAAAATACCCCAGGATATATTTTTTAAATCGTGCAATGCTAGAGCTGAAAGTGACCTTGGAGATGATCTATTTCGAGGAGGAAATTAAAGGTGAAGCAATTGCCATAAGCCCCATATAACTGAGTGCTGGTGACGGGATCTGGAGGAGGACTGGCTGCCTTGACTGTCCCTGTCGCTTGCTCTCAGCTCCACCCGCAGGACAGTGTTTAGGCTGGAGGGCTCCCTGAGGCTGGAGGGTGGTCTGCGTGGGTCTGCTGGGCTCCTTCAATGACTTTTTACACTCCTCACTTAGCATAATACCCTCAAGGTCCATCCATGCTGTCACTAGCAGAGCTTCCTTTTTTCTCATGTTGGAACAATATTTCCTTGTGTACATGTATACACCTTCCTTTACTATTCGTGTACTGACGGACCCTTAGGCTGTTTCTACATCTTGGCTATAGGGAATAATGCTGCAGTGGCCAGGGTTGTGCAGGGAACTCTTTGATATCCTGTTTTCATTTCCTTTGAATATACACCCAGAAGTGGAATTGCTAGATCGCATGGTCGTTCTATTTTTAATGTTTTGAGGAGCTTCCACATTGTTTTCTATAGTGGCTGAAGCATTTATATTCCCACCAGTGCACACGGGTTCCCTTTTCTCCACATCCTTCCTCGCCAACCCTCTTGTCTTCTTGATGAATGCAGAGAAAGACAGATACTGTAGGATATCACTTATATGTGGAATCTAAAAAAGCTCAATTTGTAAAAATAGTAAAGCGGTAGTTACCAGGGACTGGTGGTAAGGGGTGAGGAATAGGAGAGATGTTGTTTAAGGGCACAAACTTGCAACTAGTAGATAAATAAGTGCTGGAGATCTAATGCACAGCACAGTGAACAATATTGTGTATAATCATCCAAGTCACTAAGAGATTAGATCATAATTATTCCCATTACAAAAAATAAGTGATAATTAGGTGACTTAATAGAGGTATAACTATTATTACAAAGGCAATTGTATTATAGTATATAAGGGTATCAAATCAACATGCTGTACACCTTAAATTTACAAAGTGTTATGCACCAAATATTTCAATAAAAAATAAATAAAGTACATCCCTCCCTCCCTCTCAGCATCTCCTCCAGGCCTGCCTCAGTACCCAGGGCCCTCATGCTGACCCAGGCCGACTACAGTGACTTTCCGGGGCCCCTCTTAAGCCCTACCATTTGCACATGTTTCATGTTTTGCTGATCTCCCTCCCAATCAAATCTGCCTGTGTCCACATGTGTTTCCTCCAGCCTGTCTTGTCAAGCTAGAAAGACTAGCCCAAGCTAAAGAGTAAATGACTGACACTATTTTCCCCCTTACAGGGTATGGCTGGATTTTAACAGTGGATTTTAAACCAACAATGACTTAAAGCAAAGGACTCCTGTAGCCATTGCAGCAGCCAGGCCTGGTCAGTGGGGGAACTACTTAAGAATGTAATGCCTCAGTTAATGTCCTTAGTAGGAAGAAGAATGGCTAATCAGGAAGGAAGACCTAATTGCGGCCAACAGTAAATTCCATTCTCTGGCAAGACCAGTGAGACAAGTGATGTTAGCCACGAAATCCTTTGTTCTCTCTCTCATTTCTTCACCCACTGAAGAATTGCCCTCCTCTCTGATCATTTTCAGAGAAAAGGGGGGCTATGACATCAGCACAGAGGAAGAGAAATACCCAGGCCATCAGACAGGAGCTCTTTTCTGAGACAAACATTTAATGTTTACAACAGAACCCAGTGTCTCGCTGTATTCAGTGATTTTGCCCTCATGCTGAACCTTCTTCAAAATAAGAGAGTGGCCATTTCCTCCTCCTGATTCCCCGGAGGCACCGTGGCAGACAAGTCGCCATTGTGTTGTTCTGGGAGCAGGGGGCATGCCGCCTGGATGTTATGTTTACTGGGAACATTTCTTCTCTGGAAAGCTGCTTTCTGAAGCCCCGGCCACTTCCTCTCATGTGTTGCACAGTGGACTCTGCTGGCTGACGAGGAAGTGAGGGTCAGGGAGCAGTTTTGATCCTCATCCTGTATTTAGGATTCTAGCTTCCCTTCACTTCCCCAGAGATTTTGTTCTGGAAAACAGCACTTGTTTTCCATGGAACAAAAATTTCTCGAAAGTGGGAAGGCCCTCCTGGCAGAGACTTGTGGGGAGCAAGGAACAGGGAACGAGGTTCTAGAGGCCCCATGGCTGTGCTTCTCCCTGGGAGGCCTGAGGCGGGCCTGGCTAGGGCTCAGGGCACAGGACGCCAGAGTGCAGGCCCAGGAGGTCGGGCTGCACGCACATCTGGCTGGACAGGGCTCCAGTCAGGAATTACAGGGACTCGTACCTATGCAGGGCTTTTGTAGTCCCAAGGCTACAGAGCTAGATCTGGCTCTTCTGGGAACATACATTTCTTTGGGCCTCTGTCACCTATGAAATGGGGATAGCAATATTTCCCCCTCTGACCTTGTAGAGGTAGCGTAGAGATTAATATAAATGGGTAAGTAAAGTAAAAAAAAGTAGAAGTGCAGGTGCCTAGGGTTGGGAAAATGCAAAAGATTAAAATGTTCTCTCCACGAGCTATTCTGCATGTTCCATCTAGACAGAATGTCCACCCCTTCCAGAGACCTGGGGGGACAGCTCACATAATAAGACACCAATCCCCTCCCTTGTAGAGCCTGGGTCCTGGGATAACACCCTGGATTGTGTGTTTGTTGCAATATTTCCAGTGATAGTATGACAGGATATTATTAGATGTTGTTGGAAAACATGCTTACATTAATTTGGGAAACACTGAACTAAAAATTAAGCACATTCTTTACTGCAGATCTTCTCAGAGCCTTTAATATGCTATCTGCATTGACAGTCCCAAAGGGAGCAACATAAAAATACAACCTTTCCCAGATATTTTGATCAGAGAGGAATATTCTTCTCATGGCACAACTACTCATGTGCCTAGGAACAAAGTTGTAATTCTTCATTTGTATGTCTTTGGCTATACAAAATATCCAGAATCTTTACTGATTTTGATTAAACAAGATTATGCTGCTCTTGATTATCAGTTTCGTTTTTTTTTTAAATCCACTGCTAAAATCTATTCTCTCAGACTTCTACTTCTAGCAAGATGGAGTAGACATGTTTTCCCCTATTCCTGCTGCTAACTACAACTGAAAACCATAGGCATTATATGTAAACCAAACATAAGACTTTGAAAGGTGGAGCAAAGGAGGCAGAGAAGCTAGGGAACTTGAAACCTGAGGAACTGCAAAAGAATGAGTTCTCTGGGTTTTCTCCATGGCTCATACATCCAAGATTTGGAGCTGAAACAGAAGCGAATACAGACAAAAAAACTCTTACAAAGTCGGCTTCCTCTAGCCAAGGATCTGGAGAGGGACCTTCTAGCGAGATAGAAGTTCTAGACAATAACAACTCTACTCCAGCCAGACATCACAGGAAAAACCGTGACCCTCCTATCTCCATTAGCAAAGGCCAAGTGGGGAGCTTAGACTTTCACTCCCATGAGGCTATAATGAGAAACCCCAACAATTCCACTAAAGTGATATCAGAGAAGGCCAAGCACCCAGCCATGCCCTGCTGGCCATAATGCTGTACCCCCTCCCCACAGTGTTAGTGGAAACCACACAGGGAGCTTGGGCTTCCAGGCCCACCCAAGAATAATTTGACATGTCTTTTCCTCTCCTATTCCTCCCTGGAGTAGTATCACAGGAGACCTACTGGAGATCTAGAACTTTTGCCAATGCCCCGTGGTAAAAAAGCCATCCCCACAATGATGTTGGTGGAGATCATGTTGGAGCTGGAACTCCCACCCAGCAGAAGAAAGGAGCCCCCTGACCCCTGGATGCCAATGAAGGCTGAATGGGGAACATGAAATTCTAACTCCATATGGCAATAATGAGGCAGCACAACCTCTTCCCCTGCTTGCGCAGTATCGAAGAGAGCCAGCTAAAACAGTATGAAAGTGTCCAAGTTACAATTGGAAATTACTCATCATACCAAAAAACATCATCAAACTGAATGCAAAACAATTATTCATAAGTGCCAACATCAAAATGACAGAGATATTGGAAATATCTGATGATAATTTTAATGCAATCATGATAAAAAAAATGCTTCAGTAAGCCATTATGAGCATGCTTGAAGCAAATGAAAAAATGGAAGCCCTTGGCAAGGAGAAAGAAAATATTAGCCATGCAATAGACAATATAAAGAAAAACCAAATTGAATTTCAGAATTAAAAAACTTAATAACCAAACTTTAGAAAAATCAATAGATGGGCTCAATAGCAGAAAAGAGTCAACAGAGGAAAGTATCAGTGAGTTGGAAGATAGAAAAACAACAATTACCTAATATGAACAACAGAGAGGAAATAGACTGAAACAAACAGAGCTACCAGTACAGTGAGGCTATAACAAAAGATATAACATTTATATCACTGGGGTTCCAGAAAGAGAGGGAGAAATCATTGAAAACTTCCCCAATTTATCAAGAGATATAAAACTATGTAATCTAGGAGCGTGTGAAATGCAAATAAGATCAACTCAAGTCCACATCAAAATACATAGCAACTAAATTCATAAAAACTAAAGACAAGTAAAAATCTCAAAAGGAACCAGAGAAAAACAATATCATACTTATAGGGAAAAACTAATTTGAATGACTGTTGGATTTCTCATCAGAAACCATAGAGGCCAGAAGGAATCAGCATAATTATTTTAAAGTGCTGAAAGAAAATAACAGTTAGCATCCTAGAGCCAGTGAAAATGTTCTTCAGAAATGAAGGGGAAATCAAGATATTTCAAGATGAAACACAAATAGAATTTGTTGCAAGTATACCTATCCTAAAAGAATGGCTAAAGGCAATTATTTAAACAGAAAGAAAATGAAAAAAGAAGGAAGTTTGGAATATCATGAAGGAAGAAAAAACATGGTAAGCAAAAAATAGGTAATTGCAATAGCCTTTGTATCACCTCTTGAGTTTTCCAAATTATTTTTGATGGTTGAAGCAAAAATTACATTATCTAATGTTCTAAATGTATGTAGAGGAAATATTTAAGACAATTATATTATAAACAGAGGAGGGTAAGGGATAGAAAGGGAGGGAAGGTTTCTATCCTTCAATCAAGCTAGTGAAGTGATGACATCAGAAGGCTGTGACAATTATGTATGGGCAAAATGTAATTCATAGAGCAACCACTATAAAGCTGTACAAAGAGATATACAAAAAAAGATACATCAAAATAGAATTCTACAAATGTTCAAAGAACCCACTAGAAGAAAGGAAAAAGGAGAAATTAGAAACAGAGAACAAACACAAAACAAAACTAAAATGGCAGACTGAAGCCTTAATGCATTAATAATTACTTTAACTGTAAATGGTCTTAACAGAGTGGATCAAAAAACACGATCCATCTATACACTGTCTCTAAGAAACTCAGTTCTAATATAGTGATAAAGGCAGGCTAAAAGTAAAAGGATAAGAACCACTTTACATCCATTAACATGGCCATTGTTAAAAAAAATAAAACAGACAATAACTACCATTGGTGAGGATGTGGGGAAATCAGAACTCTTGCACACTGATGATAGGAATGTAAATGGTGCATGCCAGGCTCCACTGCCTGTGCTGCTTGGCTTTTAACCCAACTCTGTTGGAAAAAGCAGACTTGGGCTTGCCCGTATTCAAGTGAAGCAGTCCCTCTTTAGTCACTGAACCTGCTGGTGTCTTGATCTGGGACTTCTCAGCTTCTAGAACTGTGAGCTATAAATTTCTTTTGTTTAAAAGCCACCCGGTCTATGGTATTTTGTTATAACAACCCGAATGGACTAAGACAGGGATGTAGGCTTCACCTTTCAATGGGAGGAGTGCCAAAGAATTTGTGGTAATGCTTTAAAATGGATGCTGAAATCACAGAGTCCATATGGGCCCTGGTATTCCTATGGAGTTCATTTTTCTGTGTTATTCTGTGAGGAAAACAATGGCCTTGAACAGGAAGAACACACAGAGGGGGATGGACCTAAACTTTTTGGCAAATAAAATTGGTAGTAGAGGGCTAGGTATTGTAAGATTCTCCTGCTATATTTTCACTTCTCTGCAGCCACACCTATATATAGACTGAATGTTTGTGTCTCCCTGAAATCATATGTTAAAACCAATATGATGGTATTTGGAGGTGATTGAGGGTGGTCATGAAGGTGGAGACCTCCTGAATGGGGTTAATGTCTTTATAAAAGACCCTAGCCCTCACCTCTTTTGCCATGCAAGCATACAATGATTAAGATGGCCTTCAGTGAGCCACTGCGTTAGACAGACAAGCTTGTGACCGTGGAGACAACTGCTCTGAAGAATCAGGAACAAACACTTAGGTTTTTGCTTTCTGGATTGTCTTGCAGGATTTTTTTATTTTTGATATAAAATAAAGCTGAAAATATTGCTGAATTTAATGTATGGACAGCTACATGGGTCGGGCATAGTCTCCTGGAGCAGAACAGACTGCTGTACTCAATAAACTCTGTAAATGTCCAAGGAAGCTGTAAATACAACCTGAGCTATCTCACATAAGAATAGAAATGTAGTCTTGGTAAGTATGTGCTGGTAATTACCCAACATGAAAGGGTATATGTTTGTAAGGCAGTAGAAGAGGTTTTTTTAAAATTTATTTTGGTATCATTAATCTACAGTTACATGTGCAATATTATGGTGATTAAACTACCCCCTTCATCAGGTCCCCCCCACCAACCACATTACAGTCACTGTCCATCAGCGTAGTGAGATGCTATAGAATCACTACTTGTCTTCTCTCAGTTGTACAGCCCCTCCCCATGCCCACCACCATTACATCTGCTAATCGTAATGCCCCCTTTTCCCCCTTATCCCTCCCTTCCCACCCATCTTCCCCAGCCCCTTTCCCTTTGGTAACTATTAGTCCATTCTTGGGTTCTGTGAGTCTGCTGCCGTTTTGTTCCTTCAGTTTTTTTCTTTGTTCTTATACTCCACATATGAGTGAAATCGTTTGATACTTGTCTTTTTCAGCTTGGCTTATTTCACTGAGCATAATACCCTCTAGCTCCAACCATGTTGTTGCAAATGGTAGGATTTGTTTTCTTCTTATGGCTGAATAATATTCCATTGTGTATATGTACATCTTCTTTATCCATTCATCTACTGATGGACACTAGGTTGCTTCCATTTCTTGGCTAATGTAAATAGTGCTGCAATAAACATAGGGGTGCATCTGTCTTTTTCAAATAGGGCTGCTACATTCTTAGGGTAAATTCCTAGGAGTGGAATTCCTGGGTCAAATGGTATTTCTATTTTGAGTTTTTTGAGGAACCTCCATACTGCTTTCCACAATGGTTGAACTAATTTGCAGTCCCACCAGCAGTGTAGGAGCGTTCCCTTTTCTCCACATCCTCCCCAACATTTGTTGTTGTTTGTGTTTTGGATGTTGGCCATCCTCACTGGTGTGAGGTGATATCTCATTGTGGTTTTAATCTGCATTTCTCTGATTATTAATGATGTGGAGCATCTTTTCATGTGCCTGTTGGCCATCTGAATTTCTTCTTTGGAGAAGTGTCTATTCATGTCCTCTGCCCATTTCTTAATTGGATTATTTGCTTTTGTTTGTTGAGGTGCGTGAGTTCTTTATATATTTTGGATGTCAACCCCTTATCGGATACGTCATTTATGAATATATTCTCCCATACTGTAGGATGTCTTTTTGTTCTACTGATGGTGTCCTTTGCTGTACAGAAGCTTTTCAGCTTGATATAGTCCCACTTGTTCATTTTTGCTTTTGTTTCCCTTGCCCGGGGAGATATGTTCATGAAGAAGTCGTTCATGTTTATGTCCAAGAGCTTTTTGCCTATGTTTTTTTCTAAGTGTTTTATGGTTTCATGACTTAGATTCAGGTCTTTGATCCATTTTGAGTTTACTTTTGTGTATGGGGAGTAGAAGAGTTTTTACGATTTTCCAGGTGATTCTATTTCCAGGGATTATTTACCAGATGTTAGACTAGGATGTTTCACTGAAATAGGATATCATCTTTTAGTTCCATATCATCTAGTACCTCACTAAACGCTTTTTGATAAAATATACTTAGAAAAATAGCCAAGTATCATGCAACAGCATCTCCTATCATAAAACAAATTAATATAAACTTACTGGGTATAAAATGGGGAAAGGGATGTGGTAGTTCTGTACTGATATCAAAGAGTCTATAAAAGGATAAATTTAGGTTGAAAATTTTCAGCCCACATCAAAAACTTCATGTTCTGAGGACTGTAAGAACAGGCCGGCCCTAGTTGCTGGGCTCAGGTGTAGCTCTGCAAGGAAGGGGGTTCTCCGCTCTGTGCAAGTTCCTTATGCATCTGATGAGACCAAAGGAAAACAAAGTGTAGGTTGGAGATTAAAGGTTCATATTTCACGGCTCAGTTTCTCTTCCCCTGGTTACTCTCTGAGCCCCGGATGCTCTGCTCTCTCTTTCCCAGTACTCTCTGCCCCCTCCCACTTGGCTCTGCTCCCTAGTCCTCCCTTTCTGGCCATGGCACCAATCAGCTTCCCCTGCCCCTTCCAGGGGCGGGTCCCTGTAGGCAGGCCCCTGGTGACTGGCAGGCATCTGACCCATTATGTACTGTGAACAGAGGGAAGGAGAGAATGGCTGCTACTCTCTACCCCATACCCCTGACACCCAATCCTGTGACAGGCTGGAGGCTCTGCCATGGTAAACATCACATTGATGTGCAAACCGATCCTTCTATACATATCACTCACTCTCAAGGCCAGATGAGAATTCTGGTTGAAAACTTCCATTTATCCAACATCAGGAACTCAAGGTAACAAAATTGATTTGATAATGGTCTCGGTTGTTTCTCCTTTGACTGGTTTCTTTCTCTCTCTGCCCTGAACTCATTCTGTAGCTCACCTTCCCCAAAGCCTGTCAGGTTGAGAGAGAAAGAGGAAGAGAGAAAGCATGCAAGCCCAGGTGGTTGTAGAATGCAACATGGGCTCAAACTCCGCTTCAGAAGAAGACAGTCCAGTTAAAACAGGATTTACACATCCATTAATTTTTTTCCCCTTTAATCTTGGCTTCATTCATTTTCATTCCTGAAGAGTCAACTCATTCATTGATCAGGTGCCACTGACTGTTTTTATTCGTAGTAACAGGAGTCACTGCTATGCAGCTCATGGGAACCACAGATAGTCCTAACCTTCACTCGGGTCCCTCACCATGGTGTTAATGTTTCAGCAGGGGCCAAGGAGAGGAGAAATGCCCAAATACAAAACATAAAGAGGGAGAAACAAAACTACTGGATGATACACAAGAATAACCTGAAAAATTGTTCATGTTGGTTTCTTGATTTTTTTTTTCTGCCTTGGTTCTTTGGGTGGGAAAGTCATACTTCAAACTGAGTCAGCAGTGAGACAGCACAGGCCCTGGCGCTAGCAATATCTGAGGCATCTTTGTCCTTGCTCAGGATTCTGGAGCTCAGGCAACAATGAGACACTCACTCTCATACGTGGTGGGAGAGCTTGCCAAAGCCCTTTGCAGCCCTGCCCTTAGACTTGGGCAAAGGGATTCTCACTCTGGGCTCTGCACATCACATACACGTGCACGTGCGCACACACACACCCTAAGTCACTTAGGACCTGGTGATTTGTGGGCATGGCCTGATCGAAACCCCTCAACAACTGCTATCCAGACTAACACTGCTCAGGGCTCAGGAGAAGCTTCTCCACATCTTTTGCTCTATGTGAGCTTAAAACCTAAAACTGCCATTACAGAAGGCCATGAAAGTGCAGGTGAAACTATGGCCTGGGTCAGAGACAGATCTTGCTTCAGAGTGCTAGGAAAATTTCAGTAGTGAAATTGCTTAGGAAAGAGAAAAGACATAAAAGAATGTACCAAATATTCACCCTCAGACAGCATGAACGCGATTGATTCTTGCATCAAAAACTCTTGTGTCCTGATTGTCATAGGCATCCATTTATTACTTCTCTTAAAATTCTCTTTCTTTTTCAGCCAGATGGGTCTTTAGTTTATTTTGGGTTGATCATTATAGTCTAACACAAATATGGTTTTGAAAAGCCAATGAAGAGAAATACTCTCAGAACACAGAAGTTCAGTCTGTAATCTGGTTGGCCAATTTTCATAGAAGGAGAGATGGCCTCAAATCTAAATCTAGCCCTGTCTTAGTCCCTTTGGACTGCTATAAAAAAACAAACAAACATAGACTGAGAGAGGCTTATGGACAACAGAAATTTATTTCTCACCAGTCCAAGGCTAGGAAGTTTAAGATCAAAGTATTGGCAGACTCAGTGACTGGTGAGAGCCCACACCCTGGTTCGTAGATGGCCACCTTTCTGTTGTGTGTTTACATGGCAGAAGGGGTGGGGGAGTTCTCCTGATAATAAGAGCACTAATCCCATTCATAAGGTACCCACCCTCATGACCTAGTCACCTCCCCAAATCTTCACCTCTTGATACTGTCACACTGGGGATTGGGTTTCAACATATGAATTTGTTGGGGTGGTGATACAAATATTCAACTTTCTTTTGGATTATTGTCTAGTCTCTTGAACTATTCATTCATATTTTTCCTCTTTTTTGCTTCTCTGTGCTGCATTTTGGGTAGTTTCTTTAGAACTACTATCTAATTTACTAATATAAAGCTTAGCTCCAATAAGCTATTTAACACTCCCATTGACTTTGTATTATTATATTAGTAATTATATTTTTATAATATACAATTATACTATATTATTAATGTAATGTGTTTTTATTTCTAGAAATTCTTATTTCTACTTGGGTCTTTAACAAATATGAGCAGTCGTTTTTAAAAGCATCTTGCTCCAGGTACATTTAAGAATTTCTTTAATGACATTAAATATTTGGAATTTTTATTTTGTAATGTCAACATTTGATGCATTTTTACATCTGCTTTTCTTGTTTGTCGTTTCTGCTGACTCTTAATTCAGGTGGCTTATTTCATTGTGCATTATGTGATTTGATAGTGTTATATGTTCCATTTTGAGTTACTTCCTGTGAGAGATGTAAGATCTGTGTCTAGATTAATTTTTTTTTTGCATGTGGATGGCCACTTGTTCCAACACCATTTGTTGAAAAGAATACCTCTGCTGTATTGCATTGTATTGCCCTTCCTCCTTTGTTAAAGATCAGTTAACTGTATTTATGTGGGTCTACTTCTGGGCTATTTTATTCTATTGATCTATTTGTCTATAACTTCTAAAATATCACAGTATCCTGATTACTGTAGTTTTACAGTAAGTCTTGAAGTCAGGTGGTGTCAGTCTCTGACTTTGTTCTTCTCATTCAATATTAAGTTGCCTCTCCTGAGTCCTTTGCCTCTCCATATAAACTTTACTTTGGTGATATCTGCAAAATGACTTGCTGGGATTTTGAATAGGATTGCATTGAATCTATAGATCAAGTTGGGAAGAACTGATGTCTTAATAATACTGAGTCTTCCTAACAAGAAACATGAAATATCTCTTCATTTATTTAGCTGTTCTTTGATAACCTTCATCAGAGTTTTGTAGTTTTCCTCATATAGATATTTTACATATTTTGTTTGATTTATACCTAATTATTAAAAAATTTTTGGTGCTAATAAAAATAGCAATGTATTTCTAATTTCTCATTTCACTTGTTCATTGCTGGTATAAAGGAAAATGATTGATTTTATATGTTAACTTGGTATCCTGCAACATTGCTGTAGTAATTTACTAATTCCAAGAGATACTTTTGTTGTTGTGATTCTTTTAGATTTTTTACATAGACATCATATCATCTGCAAACAAAAACAGTTTTATGCCTTCCTTCCCAGTCTGCATACCTTTTTATTCTATTTCTTGTCATACTGCATTAGCTAAGCCTTCCAGTGTGATGTTGAAAAGCAGTGGTGAGAGGGGACATTCTTGCCTCGTTCCTTATCTTAGTGGCAAAACTTCAGATTTCTCACCATTCAATAGGATATTAGTAATAGGTTTTTGTAGATGTTCTTTAACAATTTGAGAAAGTTCCCTTTATTCATAGTTTGCTGAAAAAAATTTATTTTTACAATTCTCAGCATGTATCACAAACCATGTTCATCCCAAACCCCAAAAGTTGACTACTCAATGACATGAATATTTAGAGGAAAATTTTAATATACATATATACCTTTTTACTGTGGTAACAAAATAACATGAACTTACTATTTAATCACTTTTAAGTGTATGGTTTAGTATATTAGTGTATTGTTAATATATATTAATATTATACATTTATATGGCTAACATAATTTTATGGTGTTAAGTATATTCACACTGTTTGTGAAACAGATCTCCAGAATTTTTCATCTTATAAACTGGAAACTCTATATCCATTAAAAAACTTCCCATTTTTCCATTTCCCCATCCCTGGTAACCACTATTCTATTTTCTGTTTCTGTGAATTTGACTACTTTAGATACCTCACATAAATGGATTCATTCAGTTTTTGTCTGTGTGATGAGTTTATTTCACTAAGAAGAGTATCTTCCAATTTCATCCGTGCTGTGGCATGTAACAAGATTTCCTTTTCCAAAAGCTCAATAATACTCCACTGTATGGCTATGCCACATTCTGTTTATCCATTCCTCCATCGGTGGACATTGGGACTGTTTCCTCTTCGTGGCTATTGTAAATAGTGCTACTATGAACAGGAGTGTGCAAATATCTGAGATTCTGCTTTCGATTCTCTTCAAGATATACCCAGAAGTGGGATCACTGAATCATTTGGTAATTCTATTTATTTCTGAGGGAACCACCATACTGTTTTCCACAGCAGCTGCACCATTTTTATAATCCCACAAACCATGAACAAGTGTTCTGATTCTCCATACCCTTACCAACATTTGTTATTTTGTTTTTTTAATTGTAGCCATCCTAGTGGGTATGAAATATCATTTGTGAAAATGTGAAAAATCTCATTGTGGTTTTGATTTGCAGTTTTCTGATGATAGTGACGTCAAGTGTTTTTTTCATATGCTTATTGGCCATTTGTACATCATCTTTGGAGAAATATCTGTTGAAGTCCTTTGCCCCATTTTAAATTGGTTTATTTGATTCTTTGTTGTTATTTCTTCAAGTTCTAATGTGTCGTTCCTACAGTTGTCAAAAAGGAGTGGTGTGTTCACAGTCACTGCACACAGTAACAGAGAATTAACTATATTACTTTAAATGTGTCCATTTAATGTTCTAGAGGTAACGTGCATGAAGCATGAAAATAATTATTTTGGTAACGAGGTGAACATCCATGCTAGAATTGTGAAATAGTTTGCTTTTATCCAAATAGGTAATACAATTTAATCAAATTTCAAAAGTTGAATTAACATCAGCTTCACTTAAACTCTTAGATCTAAAACCTTATAGTCATTAATTAGAATTTATATTTTGCCTTTCATCATTTTGAATATATTAGGTAAAAAAATGATAGCTTGGAAACATGAAAAGTAATTTTACATTTTTGATTTTTATATGTACTTTAGTTACATTTTGGCAAAAATCTGTTCTTCCACTTTGAATACACTAAACTTTAAATATGATAACAATTTATTTAAAACATTTTAACATGAATTGAATACAAATTATGTAAAAATATTGACCATTACTGTGTCATTGATGATTTTGCCAAAATGAAGGCAAGAAAGTATTTTATGAAATATTTGTAATAATTATTTGTAGTTATTAGTCATCCAAATAATAATTGCCCCTAAATATGTGCAATAATAATTAAATTCAGTCATTTGATGTTTCATAAACTTTTGGCCATATAAATACCATAACTTTAGGCATACTTTAAAATTTTTGTTATGAAGAAATACTTGTCAAAATAAATACATAAAACATTTTCTATAATAACATTAGCAGATTTATCTCCCTTAAATACCTATATATCTGTATGGTATGCAGGCTTCCATTCGTATTTCCCTGTGTGTTGCAAATGATAAGAGTGGGCCTGCACTTTTGTGCCTCTAAGCATGTTAGAAGATGAGATAGAGCGCATAATAATGGCTAGCTTTTACTGAGTGCTTATGGCAAGCCAGCCAGTCACTGTGCTAAGTGCTTTAAATCTCAGCAAATCCTATAATAACACATTTTACAGATGATAAAACTAAGACCCAGATGGGTTGTGTGCCTTGCTTGAGATCACACTGCTAGTCAGTGGGTCTGTCCTAGCCACCCAACTCTGAAGTCAGAACTTTTAGCCTCAGAAACAGAGGTTTTTACAGGGAAACTGAAGTGTAGCTACTGGCATGGTACAAAGCAGGATCCCCAGGGTTTCACTGACTCTCATTTTGGCCTAAGGCAGAAAAGCTGTTAGCTGTGTCTGACTGTTCCCCTGGGGACTCTATAGAACAAGGACCCACCCAGGTCTTACTCACCTAGACTCATCTCTTACTTGGTCTTATGGGGTTGGCCCAATGGAGGGGCTCTGGCTGGGGGCAGCGCTGGCCTTTGTGCCCAGATCTCCCTGGAATAGCTGGTGTCTTTCTTTCTATCTGTTCCTCTCTGTGTCTGGGCTTCAAACCTCCCTAAGGCCAGGATGAAACACCGTTTCATTCTTCAATGTGTGAAGAAAAATAAAAGAGAGCTCTTTTTGGCTCACTCATATCATGGATCCACATAAACCCTGCAGGAGAACAGGGCATGGATTATAGAGAAGGCTTAAATCCATTTTTGCAGGAATTAGGTGGCTTACAAATGAAGGCAATATCTGTGTTCGGACTATGGCTACCTTGGGGCCCTATAGCTTTAATGAAATGCTATACATCAAAGCTTAAAACTCTGAGTCAAGATGTGCAACTGACCCTTATTCCACTGGGCCCTGGCACAATGTGAGGAGTGGTGGGCAGGGAGGGGGAATGAACACCAGCCAGGCCAGAGGACCAGGGCTCCCTGAGAGGTGGATTCCTGGTCAAGGCCATGTTCCTCTCAGGAGCAGGGAGACATGCTCCATCCCCCCGCTACTCTCACGTGTCTGCAGAGGAAGAAGCAACTGGGCTGATCATCTGAGCAGCAGTTCTCCAAGTGTGGTTCAGGGATACTGGGGTCCTGGAGATCTTTGCAGAGGGTCTACCAGGTCAAAACTATTATCTTCATAATGCCAATCTGTCATTTCCCCTTCCTACTCTTACTCTCTCACCCGTGCACAGGGGCACGTTATGAAGGCGACGTGATGGGTGATGTGGGAACAGATCGAGAGCAGAAGCAGGTGTGAGAACACAGCTGTCTTCTAGTGAGCTAGACAGTAAGAGATTACAAAAAGGTAAAACAATGCCATTCTTCTTACTGAGTATTTTTGTTTTGAAAAATGATAGGTATTTTCTCTAAAATGTGTGATTCATGTTAGCATGTAATGGGTTTATTTTTAATTGAAGTATTAAATATTTTTAAAAATGTCTGAATTTTAATGTCTAGTGTTATAAGTATCAATACTATAACCCACATAAACAAAGATCCTTTGGGGTTCTCAGTGTTTTTTAAGAACAGAAAGGGTCCTGAAACCAAAACGTTTGAGAACTACTGAAGTTTTGGAGGGAACGGAACACCCCTACCTGCATTATTTAATAGTAGCACCTCTGGGCCAGGTGATATGTCTATGCCCTACTGCTACAGAATAAATGAGTCCTGATTTTAATGAGGCTATCATGAATTTAAGGGGACCTTACAGTCTAACATAGTTGTAAAAGTATGGAACATGTAAGGAAAAAAGAACTTTTGCCTTTGAGCAAGGAAAACAACTTTTAAATTGCATAAAGGGAGTGTCTGCTGAATACTGTTTCTAAAAAAGGTGCCCACTCCCCCAAACAGTTCTTTGGTCTAATAAACTTGAGAAATGCTGGACTTCTGAATCCAGTATTTACTGCAAGTCTCAGAGGCTTCCATATGAGCATGAAAAGTACTGAGAATTTCCAAGAGAGACACAGTATGCATTACCCAGGCTTACCTGACCATAAAACTCTTTGGGGTGACGGGTAGAACTCATTGTCCAAGGACCATGGGAACTGCTCGACTCAGCAAAAGGAATGAAGTGGTCTCTTGAGGGCTGAGAGCTGCTTGGTGTCCTGAAATCCCCTCCCCCGCCCCACTTGCTCCCACGTGGGAAGCTGAGGACTGGCTGCACGCTCATGCCCAGGTGAGCAGGTGTGGGTTGTTGGGGGCCGCATGGGCTAGGAATTCACCCAACCTGAGGGGAATAACGAGGCACAGAGACATATGATTTGGCAGCCCAGGCCAGGCCTGGGGGGAGGAGGCAGAAATGGAGGTTTCTTAGAGCTAGTGCGGGGCCCATGGGTACTGGGGACAGGAGAGCAGAGCCCCCACAGGGGCCACCGTGACAGACTGAGAGATGGGAAGGCCGGGCAGGTGTGCCCTGCCTTAGCCCCCCAATCACAGGACAGGAAGCTGGAAGGATGTCCACCTTGGCCCATAAAGGATGAGAAGTCCATGCTCACCCCCTAGGCATCCTGGCTGTGAAAGCCCCTGCGCCTCCGCTCTGCTCTCCCAGGGGCGCAGCTGCTACCCTGTGGGCTGCTAGCAAGGGGGCCTGCTATTCATTGGGGAAGGTGGCTCTGGGGGCACACTGCCACTGTTTCTTTATCCTCCCTCTACTGGGCTCCCTCATCTGCAGAATGGTGCCTCCTTCCAACCTCCCACGGAGATCATCCATGTGAGGGTCTGTGCTCAGTGCCTGAGACACACTGTGGATATTGTGGCCTTATAATTTTCATGCCACATTTCGCCCCAGGGGCACGAGGCTAAAGGGGTGGCTCACCCTCTTGCGTTTTGTGCAGACACTGAGTGCGTGTGGGTGGGCGGCCAGGACGACCCCCTGCTTGGGTCTGTTCCAGTGCCCCCGCTTCTGGCTGGGGTTGGTAGGTCAGCTCAGACCCGCACTATGGACTTGACTGTTTTAAATTCCACATGGGGATGCGAGGGGGAGCAGTGGGAACTCCACTTTCAGCCTCTGACTCAGCCCTGATCTCCAAAGAGTTTGCCAGAAGCTTTGTTCCCGGGGTGACGGGGGCTTGCCCAGGTTTTTGGGGTGGGCCTTCTGCCAGCATATGTTAATCCCAAGCACCAAGGCAAATCTTCTTATCTATTCCCAGGAAGGGGGGCCTATTTTTTACCATGAGATTGGGTTTGGTCTCTGTGAAAAGGAGGCAGTCCACGGGTTTGAATGGGCCAGACATACTCCTCTTCCGAGGTCAGAACCATGGAGGAATTATGCTTAGGGGTTGTATGTGTTCAAAAGCGGCATCAGCATTCTCCTGTGTGAAGTGGGAAATACAGCATGAGCCAGAGCAAAGAGCAGGCTTCTGTAGATACCGGGCACCTCACCTGGAGGTCCAAACCAGGACTTCAGGCCTCCCAAGGGCGGAGGTGGCCTGGCGCTGCCCCCACCCTGTAGGGAGGTGGACACTCTGCTCTCACCCGGGCAGCCATGCCCCCCAGCTTACCTTTCTTCCTCCTAGTCACCAGGAGTCCCCTTGAAGAGGAGTGAGGAGTGGAGTCAGTGAAGAGCCAAGGGAAAGAAAAGGTTTCTTTCAGCATCTCCAGAATGTCCATGGCTCCCACTTGGAGGTGCAGGCCTGTGTGTTTGGGAATGGTATTCCTCCATGAAAGCCAGGGTAGGGGAGACTCTTTGCCCTCCTTCCGCGGGCCAGCTTGCCGGTCAGGAGCACACAGGGCCGTGGTCTCCAGGGAGCTGCTCAGTCACTGGCCATAGGATGGCTAGCATTACTTCTGTGTGCTTTCAGCTGTGCAACCCATGTGATCTTATGTGGACATGTGACCCAGCAAGCTGCTCATGGTGGGCTGCCCTCGGTGCAGTGGGGAGGGGCTCCGAGTCCCTCACCCTGACCCCTGAGGTACTCCTGTGGACACCCATGGTCCTGATCCCCAGAGACAGGAAGCCATCACCAGGGTGGGACTTGTGAACAGATTTCTAATGGTAATCAGCTTTTGATAGTTAACCTCTAAGTTACAAGATGGAGCAGTAAACTGAACCCGACCTGCTGGGGAGTCCTGCCCCTAGGATTACCTGAGCTTGAGACATTTCATCCAGCTTTGGTTTTCCTTCATGTCCGAGGAGGGATGGGTACTGTGGCTTCTGCAAGCATGGGATTGCTACAACAGCTCTCACTTTGGAGCCTACATTCATAGGAACCAAAGTAATGGAAATGTAGGGATCACTTCATAGAGTCATCTGTATCCCAGGCAGAGGCTGAGTGCCTTCCCCTTATCCATCCCCTCATTTTCCTTGCTAACAGAACCACTACATGAGTAGAGATGGCAATGGGTCCAGTTAAAAACTACTTTTCTAATGAGATGTACTGGTGAGCTTTCTAGGGAAGCTCTTGGGAGTAATGATTAGCCATTGTGTGACCAATGATTGACCTGCTGACTTCCCCATCCTTCCTCCTGTTGAAGAATGAACATGTGATGGCTGGAGCTCCAGCAGCCAGCTGGGAAGCCAAGAAGACAAAGCCCATACCCGGAGATTAGGATGGAACCTTGGTCCATGAGGACACTGGAGAACCACAATACTAACATTGGTCTGTCTTTCTCTGTTCATTTTAATATGTGAGGAAGAAAAAACCCCCAAATCTTCTATAACTCATCTTTTTGAAGCCTCATGTTGGGGGATGTTTTTATTAGCAGTCAAATATAATGCCTCAGTAATGATATATCACTACTACAACCCAATGATGTGGCCTCAGAGGGCAGAGTTAGTAATTCCAGTCGGTGGAACAAGCTTTTCTCCAATTAGTTGTGGTTTAGTGATAGGCTTGTGGTATAGTGAGTTTCAATACCACCTCACCTTTCCTCTGATAGTTTTCCTCCATAGAAGTGTTACTTATCAAAGAAGCAATTCATAAATAAGACACATGAGAGAAAAATGAAAAAGGAGGCTCCTAATTATTTGCAGACTGAAAAAAGAAACCCACCATTATCTTTTGATCACAGTGTAGAGACAAGAAGGCAGACTTCTGGTCATTGAAGCCAGCCGTGATTGCTGTGAGGCTGGTGGGCATGTAAATATTTGCATCATTCATCTATAGAATGTGCTTTCTGGTTTGTCGCCACAGAACATTTTTATGAAGGCTTGAAATGTACTCCTCCTAGCACGACTGTCTCCACCATGGCCAGATCCCCTTCTATGATGGCCATTTCCAACCTGGAGCTCATCTGGATCGAATCCTTTCCTCCAGTTCCCGGAAACGGGGCACACCCCACTGTACTCATTTTCATACCCAGAAAGGAAAGAGCTCCTTAGAATCGGGCTGGGGTGGCCACTGACTCTGAAGACCCCTGAAGAGAGATCCTAGAGGGGTGTCATCCTCCCCAAAGTCACTGTATTAAATTAGCACTTAGTGGATGACAGCTCACCAAGATGCGGGAGCCAGATACACTGTATTTTATCACCAGCAAATGAAGGCAACTTTCAGGGGTGTTGCCTTTTGGGGAGTAAATGAACAGTTTATAAGGATTTCTGAAGAAAGAATTTCCTACTCATCTCAGAATGACATCTTTGACTGGGCACAAGTTGTGTTTGATTTTTTTTTAAATAAGACAATGCATTGGTCAGCTCTGGAATCACTGGGGCATGAACAAAGGGTGAAATAGCCCAAAGGATCATGAAGTCTTTATCAAAATTTCCCCAAGTGTTGGACGGGGCTTTAATAATGAAAGAGCTGGTTATGATCATGACAGCACAAAATGCTTCTCAGTGATTTCAAGTTAGAATTAGGCAACAGCAATGGGCACAAACAGCCACTTCGGGGACAGGCCAGCTGCTTCCAGAAAAGCTGCTGACATAACCCAGGGGAAGGCATTGAAACAGATACAATTCAGTCATAATTTGCTGGCTAATAATTCCCTTTGTGTGTCTGCAGCCTTGAAGGATTGTCTGAATAACTGCATTCATAAAGACAGAGAATCAAGTCAAGCCATCAGGCAGATGAAAAACAGCAAACTGCTATCACAGGGGTCAGTGAGGCTGGAGACAAAAGTCAAGATCTTCTAAAGGTAAGGCAGAACTGACAAGTACCAGCTGAGAAGGTTACTCTGTGTGGGTGGCAGCTCATGGCCTCCCAGCCGGCACAGGCCAGCAATGGGGGTGGTGGGGGGTGGGTGGGGGAGCCGGAAGCTTCCCTGTGGAATTCCCAACATGGTTTGCCTCCCTTGCTGTCCTCCGACTCCCTCCCCAGTTGCACACTAATTGAGAATAGGACTGTTGGCTTCCCGTCCAGCAAGGGCTTCCTTGAGTTACAGCAAGGATCCTCTGAATTCAAAGTCGGCTCTGCATTTGTAGAGTTAAAAAAATCCCATTAGTTGCTCTGTGTCTGATTTCACTGACCTGTTTGTTTTTCAGCTAACACCTCTGCACCCTGCTGAAAGGGCTCCCCTACCTTACTCCTTCCCTGTAAGGAGCAGGAAAGTATGTGAGGTGTTATTTACACATCTCTCTGGATCATTAGGGAAAAGGGGTGACACATGTCTCTCTAAACACGAGCCTGAGTTTTACCTCTTGTCTTGTCAATACACCCATAAATCTGTACAATCATAGCTCATTTACAACATTTCCATATAGTGCTTTTCAAATATATATTTTCTAGAATTGCTTAAATTTAACTGTGTTGTCAAATAAATAGACTTGTGATATAACTACAAAGAATTTTGTGCTAAAATCTTTTGTTTGAGAAACCCACTTGTTGGTTCGCAAATAGGCCCCCCCACACAGGGGGCCAGGAGAGACTGAAGAAAGCGGCTGACCACTCCAGATGGGCAGGTGGCAGGGAGGGAACTTTCTTACCAGGCTTGTCTTGGGTGGCCACAAGATGAGATCTCCATCTCCATCTGCTAGAATCTTACAAGTTTACAGACAGGACTTACCTGGGTTCAGTCATGTATGCCAGCCAAGTGGTCTCAGTGACACAATGCCACCTCAAGGCTCTGTGTGCCCTTGGCCAGCTTCTAGCTCGGGGAAGGTGAGCAGAACCCACAGTCTAAGCACAGGGAAGGGAGGGAGGGGCCCGATTGCCCAGGTCCCCACGAGGGTCAGTCCGCAGTCATGTCCTCTCAGTGCCTTCCTCCCCCACTGCTCTAAGCGGATGTTCTGTACAGTTTGAAATACGTTAATTAGATTTTTCTCAATTTGGGGGGCTGGAATCATAACTTTGACTCTAGGTTATAAAATTAAGTCTTAGATGATGTCATCACATATTTCTCAGGTGCCTTTGGAAGTTAAGTGTTAATGATTATTTTTTTGTGGGGGTAAATTTTACATATGGTGAAATGCAAAGATCATGTGTGGACATTTTGATAAGCTTTGATAAGTCGTATGTACCCATGTTAAGAGCCGCCGCAGTCAAGATACAGCACATTTCTATCACCTCCAAAGGTTCTCATGCAGTCAGTCTCATGGAGGAGACAATGGTTCTGATTTCTGTCACCATGGATGAGTTTGTCTGGTCTTGAAATAGAATCATCTATTATTTGAGTACCTCTGGCTCATTTTTTTTTTAATTGCTAATCTGCCATTACCGGAATATATTACTATTTGTTTATCCAGTCTCCTGTGGGAGGTCTGGGTGGTTTCCAGTTCTGGGCTATTAAGAATAATGCTGTTATAAACAATTAAAAAAAATCTGATAAGTGAACAGCAATCACCAAGTTTACAAATATTTTTTCCTTATAATCTGGTTTGGTCATGGAAATAAAACTACCATCCAGTGGATTTCAGTATGCGTTCCTCCAAAGTTATCTTATCCTATCAAAGATATGAGGCCCCAAAATAAGAGGGTCACCTAGTAGCAGATTTTGTTTTAATGGACATACGTTCATAGACATGGGCTCACAAGGTTCCTTTAAGGGGAGTTCTCAGCTCAATCTAAACTATTATATTCATCAGAATGATCCGGACCAAGTTTCTCAAAGTGAGGTTCATGTAACACCAGTGGTGGTAGACATTGAATTTTGGTGGTATGCAGACACTTAATTGTTCATTTTTAAGTTTACCTTTCATTTATGCAAGTGATGGTGTTTCCTTTAGAATAGTAATATAGTTTCCTTTGGTAAATTTAAGACAACGAAAAATTTTCAGTAAATAATAGCTCAGGTGGAACTCAAACCACTGAATTTTATAAACACTCCATTGTAGTTAAGAGAGATTGTGGTATTCACTTTGCCTTGCCACTTAGCACTTGTCATCTTTAGCAAGTTACCCTCCAAGTTTGCTTCAGGATCCATAAAATGGGATGTCAATGCAGATTTCGTACACTCACTGAGAGATAAATGATGATATATGTGACACTTATTGCACATAGTGCTCGATAAAGCGAACTATTGGTATTTCACTGCAAGAATCAGTCATCATGCAGACACATAATGGCCAGTGATGGATTCCTGGATTCATTAGAGCATCTGTGAGGTCATCATTTCTGATACTCATGAAACTTCCATGGGCTTCAAAGGACATACTTTAAAGGGTGCATAGGCAAAAGATACATACTTCGTCAAGAAGAAAAAAACTCATCTCTGACATTCCAAGTTTAAAATCTCAATTATAGTACTCCAAATCTCTATCACTCTTCCAGGCAAACTCCACCCCCCAAACTTTTAACCACTGAATTTTCAGGGCAGGTAGGGAGTGATGGGAAGGGTGTGCGGGTTAAGCGGCTCTTACCTTCAGGCCCATTACAGTCACCCAGGGAACTTTGCATGAATCCTGATGCCTGGGCCCCAACTCCTGTGGTTTTGATGGGTCAGGGTGGGCCCTCCTTGTGCTGAAACCTGCCCAGGAGATTCGAATGTGCGGTCAGGCTGCAGGTGTGCTGGGCAGAACCAGGGACTCCTCCTGAGGGCTGACTCTGCATGCCACTTGGGGACGTCAGGGCAGCAGAACAAGTCAGTTGGTTTTTGCAGAGCTTGCTCACTCCTACACGGTGGAGGGAGAGTGGGCTCAACGTTGTGATCAGTGATGCAGTACCTTTTCTCCGGTCACAAGGGGGAGCCTTCCTGGGCATCTTGTCTTCTGCCCAGTTGTCACCCACAGGACTCTTTGTGGCCCCATTAGGACGTATGACTGGAGGCCTAAGTGAGGAGTTCTTTGCAACCCAAATTTGGATTTTCTGAAATGCTGCCTCTCAGAGTCGGGAACCTGGGTCCACTAAGTTACCCCAAAGACTAAGGAGGTCACAAAAATCAAGCCAGGCGCTGTCAGTCAGTTCAGGCTAGCTGCAGACCCTCTTGTATTCCTGACTTCCTGAGCGAGGGCCTGGAACTCAGACAGAAACATCGGGTTCAGGGAAGTCAGTGATTCAAAGCTCAGAGGGCCACCAGACATCTCAAATGTCCTGACGCCGGTTCCTCTGGGAAAGCTGGGCTCCACCGGTGGGAGTGGCTCAGAGGTCATTTCAGAACCGGCCCACGGGCAGACTTTGGAAACCTTCCTGCTCATACTCGGGTTTCCATTTCACTTAGGATTGTCCTCTGGTGCCGCGGTCCATTCAGCCAGGGGACAAAAAGCATTTTGCCCTTGGGTCTTTTTCCATATACTCACAAATGTAAGCACACGTTTTAGTAAGATTTATATCATGTTTGCAGGATACACTGAGCTAAGTCAACACCTTTGGGTCTGACTTGCCATATGGGCCATTTCCCGTGGAAGATCCAGGGATGTAACTGCAAGACTTGGGAAGGCCTCTGACTCGGCACCTCCTGAGGCTGGTGCCTCTTGTCTCCACAGATGGAGAAACATAAGTAATGCTGTTCGGTATTATCAGGACCCCTGCCTACCGTGTATGTGGGGCTTCCCCTGCCCTGTAGCTCACCCAGGAATCACTGTTGCTCATGGAATTAGCAAAATAATTACCTAGAGTTTGTTTTGGTTTACTACAGTGGTGCTACCCACTAAGTTGTTCTTACATGGTTCTTCAGTTCTTAAAAAAGATGCCAAAAGGAACCTTTGACAATTTAATTAGGGCCAGGCTGCCAGATCTAATTTCTCTTAAATACATACAGCATTCTGGGAAAAACCAAACCTGGTAACATGGCAATGTGCACTAGATTCAAAACAGATCCCAATAAATAAAAATACTGTAAGCTAAAGAGATGGACATTCAGAGCCTCAATTTGTTGGTATGGTACATCTCACAAAGTGTATTAACTGTATAAAACTAGTGAAAGTCCAAAATAGTCGGAAATATTTAAGTCATTTCCAACATGCAATTAGATTCAGATTTGTTAAATCTGCTTTCCTGTGAAAAAAATTAAAAAAAGAACGGGGAACAAATTTCCAAGGATGAAATTTCCACATTTATTTTTCGTTCATGTGCATAGAAAATGGCAGTGAAGTGTCCTATGAAAGAGGCAGGGGATGGGCGTGGCGCTGCTGTACCAGACTGGACTTTGTGCTTCAAAGATACACTATTCATTTTGTGGGGGGGGGGGAAGGATGTTGTAATTGTTTTTAATTGCTAACATTTCCTTGGGTTTCCCATTTGTTTTCTGTCGGTTTCTTCAAATCTCTTTTCAAATGACACACTGCATTACAAATGATGGCACTTAACCAATGTGGCATTTCCATATTTACACCAACAAAAGAAATTTACAAGACATTATAGCATACAACCTTGACATTTAGTTATAGCAATAAAACATGAAGGGCATCCATTTTATTTTTTTCTGTACAAACTATCAGAACATAACTTTATTCACATTAAAAAAATCATCTTTAATTTGATTTGACCTATACACATTCCCATCTCATTTCATCCATTTCTCAAACCTCTCATCACATCACCCACACCATCACCAGACTACAGAATCTACAAATTAGATCTAACACCTAAATAGAGCTTAGAAAGTCCTCTCTCCCAAAGGGTTCCTCACTTCCCTGATAATTCCTCAAAAAAGAAAAAAAAAGCTCTTCACTCATTCCTTCCATTTCACTTTCACATTTCATCAACAAATCAGCAAGATGGACTTTTCATCTCAATCCAAACAAGGTTAGAAAGAAAGAGTTCTTCTACCGAGCATCTTGACGCTACACCCATGAGTCTGGGGACCCTGGGTACTGTTCTGCTCTGTAAGAAGGTCGTTTAGTGGAATAAAAGTCTACATAATTTGTGGTTGATTTCAGTCCATACTGTGTTGAGTAATCAGTAGAAGCTGGAAACTGAACTTGGTCATCAAAATAAGGATCTTCATAGCTGTGAGGAGACTGCAAATACAATCTGTATGCATCAAAGTTCTTTCTGTTGGAGTCGTCTTGACTGTAATACAGCTGTTGATGCTGTTGACAGAATGAAAAAGCAAATAAATCAGAGCAATTTTTGGAAATACATGTTTAAGGAAAACTAGTGTGGGCTTGTTCGTATTTTTAAAGCAATAGTCAATATTTATGGACTTATGGCTCAAAGTTGTTTCTGGTGTATATTCACTAGGATTTTAAACCGCCTTTACAGGTGGGCTGGCAGAGTTGGCTCAAGTCCTATCCTAAGGCCTCCTGAAGTCAGCGCCACAGGAGGACCCCTGAGAGCCTCTAGCGACCCCTCTCCTTACTAGAGGCCTGGTTCTAGGCTCTGCTGTGGACCTGCCTGGGACCTGGGCATGTCCAGTGAAAGGATGGCCCTGATGTTTGCTCTGGCACAGGGGAACCATTGTGAGCACATGAATTTGGTTGGAAGTTGGATATTTGGGCTTGGGTAGTTGTACAACTGCGGAACCATGTTTTTAAACATTCACCTCAGAGATGAAGGTTGAGTCCTCAATTTTAAAAGAAATATGTTTTTCGGTGAACAAGAGTTACGCTTTGGAAACCCTGATGTACTATTAAAGTAGAAAGTAATCCAGGCAGGAGGGTAGTAACATGAGAAGAGACACATGAGACAATGCAATTCGAAAGACGTCCCCGAGCCAGGGCTAGTAAGCCCATCTGTAAGGAAGAAGGGGATGCCCACACAGGGCCCCCTGCCCCACTCCCTCTTGTGTTGCCTTATCTCTGGCCTCATATTAATCTCTTCAAATATGTTTGGAGAAAAACCTTCACATCACGGTTCTTAAGTCTGCTTTCCTCCTGATCATACACCCTGCCCTCCATTAGGAACATGCAACGAACTGGCCACACAGGTATCAGCGTCATGTTCTGGAACAAAATGCGTTCTAACATTCTATCAGAGAGTTCTTCTTAAGTTAGAGTTAGGGTCCTGAGGCTATTTTTCTTGATTAAAACATTATAATAGAAGTATGAGTGATTTCGGAAGTCCGTTTCCTTCCACCTACGGGAAAAAGATGGTGAAATGGAGGGAGGGCTTAGAGCGTCCTTATCCAAAGGACAGGACACAGGCTTGTTTGGGAAACCCCAGTTATTCACGTGTTACTGGTAGGTAAGGGGAGAGATCACATGACCTGGGTGGACATGGCATCAGGGGGGGACTGACATGGATTGGAGGCCCCCACTGAAGCAGACGGTGGGATGTCACAACCATCGGTCCCCACCCTGACAGGGCTGACTGAGCCCACTCTGACTGCTGACACTAACAGCGATCTGGCCATTGACTCAGTGTTTTCACACCGCAGAGGCTTGGATGTGGGGGGTGTCATGAAGATGGAGAATAAGGTGTACAACAAAGAACTACGGGACAGGAAGATCAAGTGTGCTCACCAACTTTCCCTACCCAGAGGATGGAAGAGGTTTTAGAGGTTAACAGAAAAAAACGGCGGGAAAGGGAAATTCCTAGGCAAAGCACATGAGATAAACGCTTCTCAGTTGGTTCCCATCAGTGGCCTGATGGTCTCAGCAGCACCGGTCTGCAAGTTCAAGCACCTGAAGCTACTGTGGAGGTGATGTGTGTAAACCGCAGGTGAGCCCCAGCGAGAGCTCCTCGGGGCCTGCAGTGCCAGCCCAGCTCTGGCAAGTCACCCCGCACGGCCCCCTTACTGTGTTCACCCCTGCTAATCGGCCTTCTGTAAAAATGATATTGCACATTCACCTGTAGCCGTCTATTTTGTTCTCTTGCTGGTGAGGAATAGGAACTGATGTAAATTGGTGAAGGTTTGCTGGAGCCTGTAAGAAAATATTTTATGAAATTAAAACTAGTCTCATTATTCCAGTCCGTTAGGCTGTGGGGGCGCCCTGTCCCTGGGCTGGTGCTGACCCTGACCGGCCTGCCTTCCCCGGTGGCAACAGAACCCCGTACGGTCAGCAGCCTGGGTTCCCCGGATCCAGCCTGGCCTGCTGCTTGCCCAGGGCAGTGAGGGGCTGATGCACACGGCAAAGATGGGCCATGTGTATGCTTCCCCAAGAGCAATGCCATTGCACAGCTCCCCCAAAAGGGTTCCTTCTCAATCTCTCATCGCTGTGGGGAGCTAGTCACACCTGTAGATTTCCCTGGCTGGCTCTGAACAGGAACACCGGGTCGGCGGGAGAAGGGGAATACACCGGAATGAGCTCTGTGCCTTCAGAACAGCTTTAATGCAGCATCCCGGGTCCTGCAGAGCAGACCCAGCAATGTTCGAAGCAGCCTGGCCACATGGAGGCCGTCTGGTGTCTGCCGTATTTAAGCGTGTTTAAAACGAGAACCCGGTAATCAGATAGCTGTCTTCAAGGGCCCACAGCAGACTCCCAGCGATGTCACTGGTCACCCTGCTGTTACTGTTAAGGCTAGCGAAGAGCTTGGGTTTTTCTTAATGAGGAAAATGAAACATACTTGTGGCAAATTAGTTTATTGAAGCAAGCAAAGGATACAGAAGGGTGTGCATGCTAAGGAGGCGATCTTCCAAATAAAGCAGAGGCAATCTTTAAAATAAGGCAGGCTGCTACAAATCTCAAGCAACCATGCCCTTTAGTTTGTGCACTTCCTTTGCAAAGAGCTTGGTGTTTGAAATGTAGCATCTGCAATTGTCTGAGCTTTTAATTGCCATAGTAACAACAGTCGATTAGTAAACAGTTTTGAGAAATCACAATTTCAAAGACAACAGCACAACTGAGACTGCTCCCCCAGCAGTTAAGTTGCCACCAGCTTTTCTTTCTTTCTTTTTTATAAATAGGTTTTTTTGAGAAAGGAGTACTCTTTTTTAGCTCAGTCACATCGCCTTATTTGAAACCTCTAGAGTAAGTTACAATTTAGTTGAGAATGGGGACAATACGAAATCTTTGTAACCCTTCAGGCTGGCATCCTTTAAGTAAATTCTCTGCACAGCTTTGTGAATGGGACAGAAAAATATTAATAATATGCGGCATTACTTTTGTTATTCTTAAAAAATAATCATTCTGAGGAGAATCACATTATAATTTTGTTATTCATTTAAACTCTTTTCTGCAGAAATGTCAATGAAATTGATGTCCATTCTCAGGTTTGAATTTAAGAGAGGAGCGAGTCTAGGAGACGTGGCCCTGCAGAGCTCAGGGTTCGGACACATGGATGCACAGGGAGATGGGTCATGAGCAGGGCAGGAGGAATGAAATGCACTGCTGGGGAGCCAGAAATCAGTTCTCATTTGGATAGTGTTTTTTTTTTAATTTGTGGTCACTAGACCACTACCTTAGCTTGTTTTCATTAAAACAAGTGGGAAAGGCGTTGGCCCCCGAAGCAGGAAACAGAGAGAAGGGAACCCTTGCTGCTGGGGGACCATCTCAGCGCAGGCACTGGCTGTCTCCCAGGCCCCTGGCCAAGTGCCTGGAGACCCGGCTTCTGGAGATAATCTATCGCACACCCAAGCGGCGTCTTACCAGGGTACAGGCCTTTATGTGCGGCATCCCCTTGGCTACTGTAATACTGCACAGGTGGCTGGGTCCTATCATATTCAGAGCGAGGGTCTCTGATTCCTAACAGTGCTGGTGAGGAAGAGGTGCTGCCGACTGAAGGGAGGGACACAAGGAGGGAGAGAGAGGAGAATGAAGAGAAATCAGGCTGTCAGTGTCTCTGGAAAACTCTCTCTTGAGAAACACCAAGGTTAGTAATTACAAATGCCACACAGCTGGCACTAAGAGTCAGTTCCTATGGGTATGTGATCTGAAGACCTGAAGGGGACCTGGCAGGGGGACCTGAGAGAATCAGCTCAGGCCATTCCTGTGCTCCCAGGCTGGCTGCCTGGGGACAGAGGCCCCGGGCAGGAACCAGGCAGCTTTCCCCAACACTGGGCCTCAGGACTCTATTAGGCCTTGGAAACTGAGTAATTTGGTGGCCATGCAAGAGTTACATTTGCTATTTTATGATCTCAGTCCAGTTGTTTCTAAAAGAGCCATCTATTATCCTTTATGTATCTGGCTCTTCAGCAAACAGGTGTTTTAGGGCATGTTTGGATTTCTAATTATTTCAAAAATATCTGCATCTCTAAATGCATTTGATGAAGAGTGCCCAGCCCGTGCAATTTCTAATTCTTTTTATGGTGATCAGCTGTCGGGGAAGTTATGGAAACTCGGTAAGCCCGGCTCATCAAGAGTCTCACAAAGGCCCAGAGGACTTTCTAATACCAGCCTGAGCCGAACATTTAATAATATTGTATCTTTTCATGGATCTCCTTTGGGGCACCCTGGCACAGACAGAAAACACCGCACATCTTTTTTCTCTTTCTCTCACTCAAAAATCATCTTGCTTGAACTAAAGTCTGTTATAAATAAAAGTGGCCGCCTACTCGGTCTGCTTGAGAACAGCAGCGCCCAGCCCTGCCGCCAGAGGTTTTACACGCACGGATAAGTTCAGAGGAGATGACACTGAAATACCTTCCCTCAAGTCACATCGCTGACGCAGGGCTGCCTATGTTAAATAAGGGTGAGTGTGCCTGGGCGGGGCAGTGTCTCGGTGCCACAAACTTTGCTCACTTTCTAGAAGGGAGGAGGACAAGGAACATGCCTGCCCGCCTCTCACAGTTACATCAGCGAGGTGTCCACAAAAGTGCCGCGTTGTCTGCCGCCACACTAGGGCCACGGGGCAGATGCTCGGCCCTTAGAACGACCGGAGAAGCAAGTGTGATTTATAATCCTATCTCTGACATGGAATCCAAAAAGGTGTCTAGGAACTCGGACAGGGCTTGTCAACACTGCCTAGTGTGTATATTTAAGAGGTCCTCAAAACAAGTTCATTGCTTAGTAACTCTGTCCTTATCTGTCTGAAATTAGTCTTTTGCCTGTACATCCGCCTTGTGTTAAGCAGCCAAATCTCTTGCTTCCCTGGCACCCTATTCCTCACTCCCTAAGCATTCTGAGCACTTTTATGCAAGACAGCCTCCAGCTACACCTGGGAGCTCAGCAAGGTTGTCAGAAACCAAGCATAGGTCTCTTTGAAGAAAACAACTTGTAATTTAAAAACTGAGATAAAAATATAAGCCATGTGCAGTAGGCACAGATAATTTTTAAAAATCTTGGTACAAGTGGAGATACCCAATTATGTGGCAAGAACCACAGTCATTTATTAGTCTTTTTGGCCACCCCTGTCCACATGAGAAATCAGGCTGCCAGTGGTAGCACAGCTGAATAAAACAGATAATATTTATATGTCAGAATGGGAGATTTAAAGCCAAATAAAAAAAATTATTACTTTACCTGTTTCATTTAGTAAAGAATTAAATTCATAGGACTGACTTGGCTTGGTAGTAATATTCTGCCCTTACATGTAGAAAAATTTAGTCTGAGTCTCAAAATGTTCCTTCTACCAAATTAACCACCACCAATAAGTAGGTAGCATTGCTGCCAAGATTCCCACTTAATACCAAAGGGAATTTCTGCAAACCCACTGGCAGGGCCTGTTCCCGTTAGTCCTGGAGGGTGGGGGTCTGGAATGTAGCCAGGGGGTGAAGCTTTACCTGGTGATGAGGGGAATGCTGGGGAGATTATGGCTCTCCCGGGCTTCATGGTAAAGGTTGTGTCTAAAGGTTCCTGTTTCTAAGAGTTCTCATCAAGAAAATGAAAAAATCACTTTGGAGGAGATTGCCCACGTACGGCCAGTGGGCAGGCAGGGCCGCAGTTTCCAGGCACCCCCCTGCGGCTCTCTAAGTGGGCTCCTCTGCTGGCCCACCTCCACAGCACCTGGCCAGCCTGTCACATGCAGATTCCCAGGCCCCTTCTCAAACCCACTGAAGCAAATCTTGGGGGGTAGGGATGGGACGGAGGGCCCCAGGATACTTGTATGCACCACCATTGGTAAACTTGCATAAACTTTTAAAATGGGAGGAGGAAAATGGGCTTGTTGTTTACAACAGCGTGTAATTCCCAAAGAGACTCAGCTTGGAGCAAATACACCTCTTCTGTGTTTGGGGGTGACAGGCTTAATCATCTACGTTCAGTCTTTTCTGGTTGGGAAGCAATGTTCTGTCACAGAAACGTCCCCGCAGAGGAGCGGAGTTCACCCACTGACCTGACTGCATGATGGGTGACATCTGTTGGTTGGTGGTAGACAAGGAAGGATGTGACTTGAATCGGTCTCGCTCTAACGTCGACACAGGTGTAATAAAATGGTTCTGATTCCACCCATCCTGCGGAGTTAAAAACAGAAAGAGAAACCTCTCAAAATGAATAAGGACATTTCATTACAATAAATGATTACAGATGTGTGCTCTGATGGATGCTAATTATGCCAGAGCTATTCTTGTAAGTTACCTTTTTATAAATGCTCCGGAGGTCCCGATATTGCCATAAGGTATTCAAGACCTGGGCTGCTGCCTTCACCACTTTCAGCGACGATCTAGGGCGAGAGCGAGGACGGTAATGAACGTGGGCGGCTCAGCCTCAGGCTCCACTTGAAGAGATTCAGGGTGCAAACCAGTGCCCAAGAGGCCGTCTCTCCCGGGACCAGAGGGCCTGGGCGCTGCTGCTAGAAAACACTATCAAGCGATTGGCTGTACCTCCATGTTGGTCAAGTTGAGGGCTGGCCTGAGTGCCAAGGACCGACCACAGCAAGACTCTCAGGCTGGCGAGAAGCCGTGGTCAGGATGAGCCCGTGACCTCCTAAGTTGAGGGCCTCCTCCTGTGCCTGCCGAGGGGCTGACCTGGTTGCAGTTTTGGGATTAATGCGACCATGACCACACATCCTGAGTGTCTGAGGACTGTCTCACCTAAGTTAATGTAAGTGTCCCCTCAGCCCCCAATTTTAGGCCTTTATATAAATGCCTTCATTGTCATCTTATAATTTGTACCTCTATGTAAACAACTGTACTCATGGGCTCTAATGTGTGGTTTGAAAATATGGTCAGTTATTAATTTCCCCCTCTGAAGACACTGTGCTGGAAGCTGGCGCATTGTGGAAGCGCTGCTGGCCCGCAGTCACTGCATTTTGCCTCCTCCACCAGTGGCTTTGCCAGTAAGGGAAACGGACGTGCAACTTCCTGCCTCAGCCAAGGCCTTCAGATGGCCACGCTGGGGCGGATGAGGGCTTGGGGACTCAGCCGTAGGGATAACTGAATACCCCTCTCTTTGGAATTCATTGTAACATTGAAAACTTGACTGCAAATGTATATACAACCAGACTGAAAAATGTGATCTCCCCTGCTCCTTATCTTCCCAAGGAAACTCTCGTGAAGTGGGGGAGGAAGAGAAGCGAGCAAGCCCTCCGCGGCCCCTCACAGCAGCGCACGGGCGCCTGGTTCCATGGGCGGAGGTGGGGCGGGGGCTGCGCTCTGTTCCTGGAGGCGGGGCATTTCCGCGTCCACTTCTTACTGAAGACTTACTCCTCTCACTGATCTCCGTGAGTCCAGGGCAAACCAACCCCTCAAGGCCTTTCTAAATTTGGTATTTTCAAAATGGACCACAGAGCAAGGAGAACCATAAAGAAACGCACAGGGAGGAAACGTCAGAGTCCCACGTCAGCCCGCAGGGTCTGCGCACCCCGCAGCCGTCCCGTTCTCAGCCAGCCCCCGACACTGCTGACATGCTGGTCTCCCTGTCGTGAGTGCTGGGCATCTGGGATGGAGGCCTGACGGGCAGACCCCACGCAGGCACCAAGGGCAAAGCAGGAGCATGCCAGGTATACATCTTGATACGAAAGCCGAGATTGGGTATTTTTAGAGATAAATTCTTTGAGCAGAAACCGGACTCCTGAGACAGGGAAGGTGTCTGTGCTCTCCTTTGCAGCACAACTCCTTGAAAGAATCATCTCTAATGTGTCTCATCCCCTCTTCTCTGAAGCCTATGACCTCAATGTTGCTCAACTGGACAAGTCTCAACCCTTGTCCCGTGTGCCTGAGAAGGAGCTTCTCACATGTGCTCACCGTGGAAACATTTCCTTCACTTGGCTTCTGAGACGCCACCCCATGCTCCTCATGTTCTTCTGAATGTTCTGGCTACTCTTGGGCTCATTTGGTGGCTCCTCATCAACTTGGCCTCTGACTGTGAGGGACATCAGCCTTCAAGCCTCTTCTTCTCTATCTACATTTGCTTCCTTATTGGTCTCAGTCCACTTCACTTCTCTAAATATGCCATTTATACACCCATGACTCCCACATTTGTATTTCTAGCCTGAATCTATCTCTATTCTGAGCCCAACTCCAATATAATATACTGTTGACCAGATACTCCATGTAGATGTCTAGTAGACATCTGCAATGTGACATGTCCAAAACAAACTCCCGGTCTTCCCTAGGAAACCTGCGCTCCTGCAGCTTCCCTGTGTTAAGCGGCAATTCCGTCCTGTGGTCTCTTCTGCCAAAGACCATGGATGGAGTCAGTCACCCTTGACATTTTCCTCCTCTCATAATGCTCATCTAATCCTTGAGCAAATTGTTAACACTACCCTTCAACCATGTCAGGACTGACCGCCTCTCGTCACCAGAACGGTGGCCACCATTAGTGTCTACTTGGTGGGGTGCTGGTGTTCAAGTCAGTGTGATCCTTTTAAGGAAAGTAAGCCTGCGTCCTTCCTCTGCTGAACACTCTCCAATGGCTCCCGATTTTACTCAGAGTAGAAGTCAAAGTCCTTAAACTGATCCATAGGGTTTGCAACTTCTGGTTACCTTTCTCCTCCTCCTCCTCACATCCTAACTTGCTCTGTTCCGGCCCCAGGCTTCCCCCCGTGCATCACACACGGGGCACCCTTCTGTCTCAGGGCCCTTCCACTTGTTCCCTCTGCCGCATTGTCCTGCCCCTCCTCCTCCAGGTCTGCGCTCAGAAGGCACTATCGCCTTGAGGCCTCCCCGACCACCCTGAAACTGTGATACTCCCTCCTCATGCTGGCGTGCCCATCACCTTCCCTGGGTTTATCATTCGACTGGCTGAGGCTGTTCCTTACTCGGCTGTACCTTCCTTGTCTCCCTCACCCAGACATGTGAGCTGCCTGAGGCTAGGGTTGCCATGGGATCTGCTCACTGCTGGAGCACACAGCACGCAGGCAGTTAAGTACTTGGTGAATGGATCCTCAGGAGAGGTAAGCGCACATTTAGAAGGTAACTTGAGTTGATCCAGGACTTTGAGAGTCTCGTTTTGAAAAAAAGATTACACTGGGTAATAACTTAATATACACAGGTTTTGGCATTGGTTCAGCATTTTTCCAGCTGCTTCTTATGCCTTTCACTAATGAAGGCTGCCTAACAAAGTTTCAGGAGCACAAAAAGTGATCATGGTTACCTTTGGAGAGGGGGAGTTCGTGAAAGGGGGCCTTGGTTTTATCCGCAACATTGCATCCCTTTGAAATAAAAAGGAGTGTGTGTATTTCTGACTAATGAGATACAAAGATACACAAGAAGGAAAAGACTGAACGGTACTATGGTTAAAGTGGATAGATGTGATTTCTGGGGGAATATGCTTGCTACATCATTCTTATATTTTAGAAATTCCTTTAAAAGTATAAACTAAATGATTAGATAAGAAATAGTTGCTGCATTGCCACTCCGCCAATTAGCAAGTATGTACTGAGCACCTAGCAGGCCAGGCCTTGTTGTAGACGGAGAGGATGCAGTAGTGAAGCCCCGGCTAGCGGGGGCGCCAGCTGCAGAAAAAGCCGTAAATAACCTACTGGGGAAATCAGGGCTGTGAAGGACAGCAGAGCAAGGGAGGGGTGGAGAGAGTGGGGAGAGGTGCCATTTTACTCAGATCAGGTGGCTGTCGTGTTTCCAAGGTGCCAAGCCACCCTACCTCCCACTTCCTGGAAGGATTCTCTGATCTGATACTGAGGCAACTTTATAGTCGCTGCTATAGCTCTGGGACAAAACACCTGCTTTTGCTGCCGGTCCTCTAACCCCTCCTTCCACTGCTTCATCAGTTAGGTGTCACCCAGAAGCAAAGGGCGGTGTCGGGCCCATGCCCAGGCTAGTCCTGAGGCCAGACAGCAGGCCCTGACGTGGAGCACTGCTTTCAATACTTTCTGGACACCTGGCGGAGGAAGTCGATCCCAGGACCCAGCACTCGAGATATTCTTGAGTAACAACAGGCCCTGGGGCCTGGAGCAGAGCCAAAGGTGAAGGAGATACGGTATCCCTAGATTTTCCTCATCAGGGCATCTCTCGTTCCTCCAGGAGCCGGAACAATCCAGTGTGGCTTCACAGACAGAAATGAATATAGAGGTGTTACAATAAAGTAAAAACAAGAAAAGGGGCCAGATGAGCACAAACGGCTCTCCCAGCAAAACAGGTTTTAACTGCTGGAGACTGCTGAGCTTATTGGTGTGTGAGAAATGCAGAAATAAATCCCCTCCCATAGGAAACATTCTTGATAAAGGCCCTTATCACAGGACGTTCCTGGAAACCAGGGCCTCTCGCTCACGTCTCCTTGCAGCCGACTTGCCTGTCTCCTCTGCCCTTGGTTATGTTCACCAGCTTTTCTATCCCCCCCGAGTCGGCCAGGGCTTTGGCATTCTCCATGTTTTTGCTCGTGACCTCATGCAGAGCACAGCAGATGGCCGCCATGGTCTCATCAGACAGCACGCTGGGGCCAGTGCCACCGGGAAGCCGGTTGACCAGGTCTCGCATGGCGTATTTACCTGCCAAATGCAAAAGATTTCATTCTACTTTCAGAAGGTGCAGGGTTTTTGTTATAGTTATTGGAAAATTCTGACAGTGTGTAGTTTCTTAAAAATTAAACCTCAAAGAGACAATAACAGGAAAAAAAGCCCACAGCAAAGAAAATGACAGATGTTGTAACTGTAAGGGGAAAGCTAATATTTACTGCAACACCATTTGAAGAAATGATAGGTTTATAAAACATCACTGCAAAATGCTGAAAGATAATGTTAATCAATGTATAAAATTAGGTAAACCAATCAAGTTGCTTTAGTTCAGTCACTTTCATTAACAGTGAGAAATAAAGGAATTATGATAAATTTTATTCTTGATTGAATTCCTATGCATCAAAAATACCTCAACTTCCTCTTCAAGCTTTAAAAACAATTTACCTTTGAGTAAGTTTTCAAGCTGGGCCATGTAAGGCTGCCAAATATGTTCATTAAAATTTTCTGGATCTTAATATGTGAACAGGGTACAGTTACACATTTTTATCAAGTTGTGGGTATTTATCAGCTGGTCTGACATCAACAGTGATAACAACATGTTTCATTTAAAGAAGACACAAGTACAACTATGGTATTAGAATTATGGGTACATTATCTCCCAGGAATAGCAAAATAATAAGGTTCTTGATAGGACAAGGCTGGGGAGTCCCTCAGCTATTGAAGCATTTCTTTAGAGTTACTCAATTTCCCCACTCCTCTCCAAAAAGAGATTATCTCTAGCTTTTTCAATTTCAATTACCAACTGACAAACTGGAATAATTGCACTACAAACAAAAGAAATTAACTTAAGCTCAAGTAAATATTTTCTTAGCCTTTTTTTCTTATGCTAATAATGGAGTGGGTACTAAAGGGGTTTTTATCAAAGACCTATTTATACACACTGGTATGCAGTAGAAGACAGGCCTTGACTACACACTGCATAATTTACAGCATTTCAAAGGGAAGACTGGCTTACTCACAGAGGACATTGTTATGAAGAGGGGAAAACAGTGATGACATTGTAAGTTGGAAGATAAATGTGGTGTTTAAGAACTGGTGGGAGTTAGCACTGGTGGTTTTGAATACTCATGAATGACCAAGAGGTCCACGCCATGTAATCCGTCATGTTGCTAAGGCACCCCTTTAAATTGCACTCCCGGGGCCTGGGACAAGGAGCCTGGTGGTCTCCTCGGAGCCTGCAGCTGCAGACAGCTGGGCTGCTTTGACTCAGCTGAGTGTTCAATAACTTTTGTGAAGTGACAGAACTTTGTTTCCTTGTGAGAAATGGCTCTGCAGATGAAGCCCACGCTAGTGCTGGCGATGGGTGTGAGGAGAGAGGGAGGGGACAGGAAGGGATGGTTCTTAGGAACAGCAGGGCCGGGTAAATCAGAGTCAAATATTGAGTCTGGGAGGGGCTCAGACCTCATAGGAAGGAAGGGCTCTTCACAGGGAAACAAGAAAAAGTGATTCATAAAACAGTTCGCGACTGTTCCAGCTGGGTAAAAAAAATCCTCACAGGTGGAGAGAAAAAATGCTCGTGACAGTTTAAAAGCGGGTTTGGACATATATGGAAAACACAGGGATGCACTGAGAGAAGGCCCCAGTGAATACACATTCTTTCTCCCAGGGGGCTCGGCCTCAGTGGGGTCGCCCCCTGCACCTCCTGGCCTCGGTGGTGTGGGCCGCGCCCCTTCTGCAGTCTGCTTTCTCTTCCCGGTTGTGGAACTACAGGCCAGGAGAAGGGCGTTGTCAACCCTTTACTTTTTAGCAGTAATAACTACCAAACCATGTGCTTCTTATAAGTGTAACAAAAATAACTTAAGAAATATCTCTTTAGAAGACAAGTAGTGACTCTGTGGCATCTTACCACACTGATGGACACGGACTTCAGTGGGGAATGGGGGGGACTTGATAATAAGGGTGAATGTAGTAACCACAATGTTTTTCATGTGAAACCTTCATGTGTATATCAATGATTCTTTAATAAAAATAATAATAATAAAAAAATAAAAACAAACAAAATGTTAAAAAAAAATCTCGTTAGGGACCTAAAGGACTTCTCTCAATTAGGCATGGAAACCAAGAGTCTGAGCCGATCTACTGGAGTGGGGCACTGGCTGGGCTGCGTGAACGGGGCAAGGAAGGAGCTCCTGACCCTCTGCGGGGGAACCATGGGGGCAAAGGAATGGTGTGTTCAGGGCAGGTTAATCCAGGCAGTGATTTGGAATAGCACTTCTGCCAGGCACTGTGTGAGGGGCTCTCATGTAAACTGCTACAGCGAGTCCTCACAGCAGCTCAAGGCAAATGTTACCGCCCTCGTTCTCCACCCACCCCACCCCGTGCCCCCAGCTCTCTCCACAGCTCTTGTCCACATCTGTCGTCAGCTGCGGCACTGGCGTGGAGACTGGCGCTTCATTAGGGGCCGCTTCACCCTCTTGTTTCATTTTCACAGCAAACCCACATGAGGACAGCAGGATGGGAGCTCTCTTTCAGGGCTGGGGCCGAGGAGGGGTTTTCAACTTAGAGGAAGGAATTGAGGCCAGTAGGCTCAGGACAGGACACCCAGGTTACACAGCCAGTGAGCAGCAGGTCTGGGTCTGACCTGAGGTCTACTGTACCCCCCACTCTGCTTGAGATGTGGAAGCACCCTGGAGACAAGCAAGCTAAGCTGCCTGATGGGCAAAACCCGAAGAGGCATGCATTCTCAGGTTCACGTAGGGGCTGGGCCTACATCTGGACAGACCTGGGGTCTGCACCCTACGTGCCTCACTTGCCTTACTGTAGTCCTGACCCTGCCCTGGGGTGGAAACGGCCTTGGGACAGTTGCTGTACCTTAGGGTGAGCATTTTCCCAGTTCTGTGAGGGAAAAGCTACAAATCATTCATATGATTTCCTTTTTTTTATTTAGGACATGATAGTGTTGGTGAATTAGCAGTTACCAGGTTCAAAGATTAGAAAGGGAGAATTAAGAAATTTTCTATTGTTCAAGACATGGATCTCTCTTGGGAAAGAGAGATACCAAATCTATCAAGCAGTGTTGTAATGTTGCAGTGTTTCTGACTGAAATGGCTAGCTTCTCTGAAAATTCACCTCCCCTGATCAGCGTTTAAGTCATGAGCTTGCCTCCTGCCGAAAGGGAATGCTCACAAAGGGCAGACAGTGCGAAGGGCACCCAAATACACCAAGGAGCCAGGAAACTAGGAGTCAGCTGCTAAGCATCTTAAATGTATTTTTATAAATCCAAAGAAGAGTTTATACATGTAGTTATTCTCTATTTATAGCTCACCTTGTCACCAGAACCTACCTATGAGCTCCTTGTTGCGAACATCTAGTGCCATATTCCTCAAGGCAGTTGCCACAGAAGAAACGACTCTATCATTATCCATTCTCAGAAGTTCCACAAGGATAGGGAGTCCCTTTTCTTTGCGGACGGCTGCGCGAATGTATGCTGCAAACTAATAAGCAAAACAAGACAATAAGTAACATAAAACCAAGTTCAACTCTCAGATGGTACTGTTGCCTAAAAAAGATGTTTCTGAAAGATGAACTAATAGATTGAGTGTTTTGTTTCCAATTGGAGATTAAATCTGTGCTGTCAGTAAAGAGAAAACCATAGTTGGGGATAAAGATAGGCTAGGATGACTTATTTAAAATGAAATCCCAAAGCCTGAGAATCTCAAACTACCATCTGCTAGATATTTTTGTGCAGAAAAGAGAAGGCAGTGATTGCTTTCTACCTCAGATACATAAGCATGACTAAGGATGGATCCATGTCTTCTCTGCAACTGGCCCCACGCCAGGTCCTGAGGCTATAAATAGGGCGGCAGAGACAGTGACTGATCAGTGACATTAAAGGAGGACCTGGCTCCATCAAGCTATTTTTTTTCCCTATATTCTCTGCAATCCTAGAGTTCAGAAACCTTTCAAAGAGATTGCTGGAAAGATCCTTTGCCTCAGAAGAAAAAGATTTCTCCTAAACATCAAACATAATTCATATACACTGGTGCAAGAGTATGTTTGTGTGTAAAATGTATTCTCATTCAAGATTAGCTAGCTTTGTCTTCTTTTTTAAATCCACAGTCAAGAAATTTTCTTGTGATTATGAGGCAAGTTTATACAGAGTCATTGTGTGTACCATGTGAACTGGAAATGAATGTTAAGTTATCAGGGAAACAGCCACAAAAATAAAAAAAAGTAACATTCAAAATTGGGTCTTTCATCTTGTTTTGGGCTTTCATTGACATTTTTACCAATGCAAATTATCTTTCAAAATTTAGGATAATTGAAAAATGTCACTCATAAAACATCTAATAATTGCCTGCTGTGGTCAAGACACGAGGACAAAGATCTGTCAGCCTTTGTGTCATTTTGAACATTAAAATATGTGACTGACCATTCAGTTTCTTGAATAACAGCAGAACAGATTATTTTAATAATACAAGAAAGAGGGAAAGATGCATTTCAAAGATCCTATTACCTTCTTCATATGAAATGAATACTCCTATTTTCCAAATCAAATTAAATCTACAGGAGGGAAATGAAATCCATGGCTTGCTATAGGGTAAAGCACTCAGGCAACTTTCTCAGCTTCTCCCTCCGCACCTAAGGTCCGCCTCCTCTGCAGACCGACCGGCAGCCCGGAGTGCCTCCCTCCTGGGGCGCTACAGTCGTCACTGCTACCCAAGCCACTTCCAGCTTGGTAACATCTGCAGGCCCTGTTATCTTGTCTTCTTAAGGAAGGTCTGATATTTTGGTTTACTATTTTAGATACTTTTGAAATCACTTCAATATAATGTTTATGTTTTAAATGAGCTGGCCATCTAACTTACATTCACTAAATGATCCCAGAAATGAAATTCTACACAACTTATATCTCATACTATTCTAATTATCACTTTTATTATTATCGTCAAATGATCCTTGGGTCACAAGAAGAGGTGAACACTGGGTCACCAACGTAAATTTTATTTATGAAAACTTGTGTGCCAGGCACTGTCCTAGGTCCTCCACACGATTTATCTCATTTGGTCCTCACAGCCACCTCAGGAGTCAGGCATTGTCTCCATTTTACAGTGAAGAAACTGAGGAGAGAATAAGGTCCCTGGCTACTAATTAGAGGGGCCAGGATTCAAAGCGAAGGGGCCTGGTCCAGAGCCAGCACTTCGATGCTAAGCTATTAGCACCTGAATTAAGAACAATGGCTAGATAACCACACTGGCTTCAGGCTAGGCCATGCTCACATGTGTATATTCATTATAGCAGCTGGCTGCACGAAACAAACATACCTAGGCCTAGCGATGCTCTTCTCTCTTGTGGATAACACAGTGGCCCAAAGTTTCTCATTTTGGAAGATGATGGTGGAAGTAGCCAAAAGCAAGCATTATAATAATTACTAAGATACACTGTCAGGGAATTTCTAGAGTTCAAAACATTTGTGAAAATGAGAAGGATTCTCTGGGATGTTGCTAGACAACTTTTATAAAGTTGTGAGAACTTGCTTATAGTGGTAACAGTAGGAAAGCACCTTCAGTTGCATAGAGAAGGCATGCACTTCATGGGGAGGCAGAAACTTTCATCTCACATTTGTTCTGCAAGCGCCTGAGAGGAACAGTGGCCCAGTGCCCCCCTTCCCGGCAGCGCCACCCACCCTCACCTCTAACTCAGGCCCTCAGAATCTCTCATGGCTCCCACAGGAATTCCAGCCTCTACTTTCTTATTCTTCAAATTCCCCTTCTGCATGGCTACAGAAAGGATCCAGCAGTGTCCCCATCTGCCGGTCTGTGTCCCTTGTCTGTTTGAACCCTTTCAGCAGCCCCTCTGGTCCATAGGTCAGGTTCTGGCTCCTGAAGCTTGGCCGCTCCCAGCCCTGCCCTTGAGGCCCCAGCCCACAGTCTCCACCCACACTGAGCTCTCCTCACCTCGAGGCCCTTCTCCCCGTGTCCCGTCATGTGGACCATTCCCTGTCCACCCCAACCTCAGACTCTGCTTGCTTAATCCTGCTCTTTCTTAAAGATTCCATTTGGGCAGCACCTCCCTCCAGACCATCTTCCCCACCTCCTGGTCCCCTCGTCCCCCTTTCCTTGCCTTTCCCTCACCTGCCAGACTGGGTTAGATGTCCTCTTTCAAGACCCCACAGCACACATACCCTGGAGTCCACCCTGTACTGACTTAACCTGTCCCTTTTCCCTGCTAGCCTTTAGCCTCCCCCTGGGGAGGGCTGGATCGTACCCATCACTGCATATCAAGAGCCAACTGCTAGCTCCTCCTGTTTTCCTTCCACCCTTTCCCAAACTCTAAACAACCATGTCTCTTTCCGCATCACTGCTGAGCTGCCTCGTGGAGGGAAAGAAGTGTGGCCAAGTGGAAGACGCCCTACCTTCCAGTTTCCAGCAGAGAGGTTCTGGAGAGATCCTGCAGAACCTTCCAAAGTGGCTGGGTTGGAACTTTCTGCTAGGAGAGTCAGATACGGTTTTACCACCGATGGGTGCCACAGCATCTCCACCCCTTTGGGGGACTTTGACAGTCCTGGGATAGGACCAACTCCATCCCACTAAAAGACAAAGGGCACACAGTGAGTGGAGGCCACATGAACACAAGCTTCAACACTTGAAAACATCCCTCTGCTGGATTCAGCTATAGCTTTGTAGAAAAACTACATCATGAGAAAATTTTTTTATTCCCAAATATGTGATTTCTTATTCCCAGAAAAATGCAACTATACAGTTTCACGTCAAATTAAATGCTAACTTGATCCTCTGGCGGTGTCCTCTTTTTCTTTTTCTTTTTCTTCCCCCAGCAGCTTGGCTCTGAGTCTTTGCTGGGAGACTCTTTTCCTAGTAAGTCATCCAATTCGTTCAGCCCCAGCAGCCGGGCCTGGGGGACCTCCAGCTCCAGCCGATAGGACAGGTTCCTCAGGGTGCACACGCAGTTCTCCACGGTCTGCAACCCAACATGGCATGTAATTAAAACCATCGTAGCACATTAGAGCAAACTGCTTCTGTACCGAACACCAGTGACATCAGACACATGTAGAGTATGAAAGAGCTGTTTACTTATGGAGCCTGAAACAATCTGAAGAATTTGATTCTAGAATTTTTGTGAGATACCTAAATGACCAGAGTGCAGAGCCATGCTCAGTACATCTAAGGATCTGAGTTCATGCTGATGAAAACGTGCAAGGCTCTGGGTAGAAAATGCCCAGTGTTTCTGCTCTCAGGCTGCTGCTGTGGCAGAAATGCACCCAGGTTGCCAGAGCCTCACCCCTTCTCACCACTGGAATCTTCACCATGGCAATGGGGGCAACGTTCCCCGGGGACAGCCACCCCCAAGCCCCATCTCTGTCTTCCCCCCTTCCTCTGCAGAAAGTTCCGTGAGCTCTTTCTCTGTTGATATGTTGCCTTCTGTACATGATCTTTTGCTCCTTAAAGTCTATGTATCACACCTGTGATTGGGAAGCCGACTGTCACTTCGTCAAGAGCATCTAAAACCCAGCTCAGCTTTTGCCCACCAAGCTCCCTTCCAGCTTTCTTATTCCTCTCAATTTTGTCTGCACATCTTTGGTTCAATGAGGTTCAAATAAAAACTTGCCTGTCACCTCCTCTACCTTCTCCCTGAGCCTACCATTCACTCTTCTTTTCTCTCTCAGACCCATACTTATGACCCAAGACCTATTTATGGCCTCTCCTTGTCCAAGGTGCTGGACTTGGTCTCTGTGAACTCCAAGTACCCAGGCTGCCTTGGAACTCCTTGACACATTCGGGCCCTTCTTCCTATTTCTTCCCACCTTCCTCAGCCCCTGCTCCTGGGGCAGATTCTGGAGGGCTGTTGCTGCTGGACAATGAGTGGAATGCCCTGTGCCAGGGCAGGCTACAGAAAATGGAGGGCTCATTCTGGAAATAAGACTGACCAGCAGGGAAACAGATGGAGTGGGAGAAAGTCCAAGACTAGGGGTGTAGGGCAGGGTGTCCAAAGCTGTGCTGGGATGGGGGCTGTGGAATACACTGGGGCAAGAAGAGCAGAGAGGTGGAGGGTTACAGTGCCTCGACCAGGAACTTTTATTCAGTTGATACTTGAATACAGATGGATCTGATTCTAGCAGTAGAGGGTGGAGAACCGGAGCGGCAATCCCCTTGACAACGAGCCCAGGAGAACCACTGCGAGAGCCAGGACCCTGTTCCCCCGCGCTAGGTCCTTTGCCGCACGGAACCCCTCAGTTTTCATGGTTCTAAGTTTATTTTCTTAAATTGTCATGCCCCTGTTAACCTGTAATTTTTAGAGACTCTCCCTTTAATCTGGAGTGCAGCTTAATAAGAGAGGCGCAAGACTCCAAAACGAACCGTAGCATGCGACAGCTGCAGTCACCTGTCACTGTGCCCCTCGCTCGGCCAGGCAGGCACTGACCTTGCTGTCGTAATCAGATGTGTTCACACACGTGTGGATCACGTACAGCAGCGAGTCCACCAGCCCCTCACAGGACCGCATTTGCTTCCGTGCTTCCTCCCCTGCAGAGCTGAGGTTCCTAAATGGGCAGAGACAAGCAGTAGTTGCTGCGATGCGCAACTCACTCATTAGCCAGGGAGCCTCACCTTAATGACCTGAGAGAGCACAGGATGGCAGCCTTATCGACGCGGCGTGAAGAGACATTCTGTGGCTTGCAGTCTAATGCTGTGAGAGCTCCCGACAGGAGCTAGCTCCCCACTGTTACGCAAGTACAAGGAGCATTCGGCTTTGTATCTCTCTCGTGACATACGGCTTTCTCACCTCCTAAAATATTATCTGGGGCCTATCCTCCTCAGTTTCCTCATTTGCAAAAAGGAGAATCATAGTAACTGCCTCCTAGGGTCCTGTGAGGAAGTGATGAGTTGTCACACATAAAGCACCCAGGAACATGCCCGCCACACGAAAGGCACCGGGTTTGTTAGCCATGCTGATTATTTTTAGACATTCTTTATTCTCCTGCTTGGGCCACAGGCCCATGCACTCCCTTTCGCCTATTATGATGTTTTGTATGCAGTAGGTGGTTATAAATGCTTCCTGAATGAACAGAGAAAAAATCTCATTTTTGTATAAACATTCAAGTTAAATATGGGCATTTGCTTATGTTACAATTTTCTCATCTTTTCAATTACAAAAGCCCTGGAAATTGTTTTAGGTCTCATCCACAGTGACATTTTTGTTCACCTTCATGAATTCACTTAATGCCAAATTTTAAGATCTATTTTATGTCTCATTAACAAGGGTTCTGGGCTAACTCTGAGATTTTGCAAAACTCAGTCTAGATGAAGGGGATTTGGAATGATTTTTCTTTCCATCTTTGTTTTCCTGGAGCCAGAGAGACTGTCCCCTGAGGCACCTCCTCTGTTCTCACCCTGTGTCGCCTCTCAGCAGCCGCCATTCTGCCATTCCTCTGAGAGCTGCCGGGACTCCTCGCTCCTCTGCCTCTCCTCCCGTCTCACTGCCTTCCCTTCTTAGCCTCTCTGCCTGCGGGTCCCTCTGGAGCGCCCACGGCTACTTGGTCCCTTCTTGCCTTTGTGTTTTCACCCTCCTGGGTGGCCTCCTCTTCCATCTTGGCTTTACAATCTATAGGCCCATGACTCCCAAACGTCCCTCTTCAGCCTGTCCCCTCTCTTCAACTCCAGACCCACTTATCCAGCTTCTTTCCTGACATTACCACACGGGCAGCTAATCAGACATCTTACAACAGACACGACCCAAACTCTCAGGGCTTGCCCCTCCATCCTTTCTTCTCCCGATCTCATCAACAGCACTTCTGTGCTCCCAGTTGATGCAGCGAAAGATCTAGATGTTGTCCTTATTTCCTCCCTTTCCCTTGCCCCTTCCTTATATGCGACCCATGAGCAAACCATGTCTCCCTCCACAGAACACCCATCTGCCCCCGTCTCCAGTGCCTGCTCCAGGCCACTGTCACGTCTGCCTGGATCACTTCAACGGCCTCATCTTCCCATCTCTGCTGTTGCCCATATTCAGTCTTCCACATCAGGCCAGAAACAGTCTAATCACTCCAATGATTTAAACCCTCCGACAGTTTCCGATGGCACTTGGACTAAGTAAACTCCTTCTGATTTAAAAAATGTACTGCTACTCTGCACTTGGCCCATTAAGCTCCTTCCTGCCCTGAGCTTTTTTATACTACCTACTCCCTCCGCCTAGAATGTGTGTCCTACTGACTCCTCACCCTCAAATGAGTACCTCCCTGTGATATTTCAGATCTAGGCTTAACTTTCGCCTCCTATGAGAGACCACCTAACTATCAAAATAATCACCTACTAACTGTCACATCACCTTATTTTTTTTTATGGCAACTATTATAATTTTCTTGCCTGTCTTAACTGTCTTCCTTATTTGAATGTGGTTCTTCCAGTGCAGGGACCTAGTCTGTCTTGTTCATCATTGATTTCACACAGAAGGTAGTCACCAAATATTTACAGCCCTGAATCAGCAGGGGAGCCTAAGCCTCTCTGGCCTCTGTGCCTTCCAGGGGCTGGCAGGCTGGCTGAGGGGTGCCCACAGCCTCTGTGGATCCAGGGGCAGGGAAAGGATGAGACGCTGCTTCCACAGATCTTCAGTAGGTGACATAACTGCCCTCCGATGTGGGCATCTGAGTTACAGAGCTGGTCTGGTTTCTAGGATCCTGACTCGTCACCCCTGCACCACTCCTCACATGCTCCTGCCCAGGGTGCTGGCAGCCATCTGTCACCACTGTGGACGGTTCGGAGCTGCAGCCCAGGCCCCTGCCTTCCCCTCTTTCAAGCTCTCTGCTGCAGAGATGCTTAGACATCTTGGCTTAAATTTTAAATAGCCCTGGCTGGGTGTCAGATGCTACACTGAGCACTTCATACAGGCTGATACTTCACAACTCTGAGATGTTATTACCCTTATTCTAAAGAAGAAGAAACTGAGGCACAATGGGACAGAAAGACAGGCTGTCCAAGCCCACCCTCGGGGTCACCCTCTGTCCCAAGGCTTCTGTTTCAAGTTCCCAGGGCATTGTAAGCCTGGGAAACTGGGTAGAAATTGGGCTGATGACAGTTAATGACAAATAATGAGCAATACTGTGCACACTTAAAGGAGGCTTTATGGCTTTTACATGCTACAGATAATGACCAAAAATAGTATTTGGGCTCATTTTCATTTATTTATAAAACTCAAACCTATGATTGTTTAAACCACACACCTTTTTGTATGTACCCTTTTAAAAGCAAAAAGGTTTTAACCATCATATTTTGAGTTTAAACAAAAACCAGAAACCAGGCTGTAAACACATTAGCAATCAGAATGTAAAAACCAGAAAAATGCTGTTAAAGTGGAAAACACTGGAATTCGGGCCATAATTTCAGAGTGAAAGGGCCTTTCTGACTAATTCACAGAAGAGTCATTTGTAAGATAATGTCTCTCAGGCTATTAGTCTATGCTCATAATGCTTTCCTCCCAGGGTAACACAGTCCAGTGGCATAAATTATGAAACAAACTTGGAAACTTAGGTAGCTGTTAATAAAGTAAATCCTCATGAAATCAACTTTCCTACGACACATATTCTCTCATTACAGAATTGGAAAAAAGAAATAATTTACCTCAAGCAACCTGTCGTATTACGCAGAACAAGTGAAGTCTGAAATTTAATTTTATGATCGTCATCAAACGAAGCGTTATTCCATCCAGAATGTGGAACAATCACAGTGTTCGTTAAGGTCGAGAGAGCATCTCGAATGATTGTCATCTTCACAGCATCACATGAAGATAAATTCCAAAGAACTCCTATAAAATGAGATTTAAAAAATCAAATCAATTAGAGATCCTGCAGTTTTAGGGATGAAATAAACGTATCAGTCCTAATTGATGTGAATTCAGTCTGTTCCAAACCTAATCTATGGCCTGACTTTGCAACTAGGCTGGGACTAGACCTGTAATAAATGTTGAGTAAACATATGTGAGCTTCCGGCAGTATATTGCAAAGCAGTAATAGTCCTTCCCTTAAGTTCTAGGGCCTGTGTATCTATCAGGCAAGATGACTGTGGCTTCTGCAAAGCAAATTGAGCTACTCTGTAAGGGCGAGGAGCGCAGTCCGACCAAGACCGAGTGTCATAAATGTAATGACCCTGTGACTGTAGTAAACCTGTTGTTCGAAGCACTGTCCCTTACAGTCAGTGTTCTGTGACAAACCATTTTTGGAACTTAGTACTTGGGAAAAATTTCTTTTTCCAAAGACTGACATGATTCTTGTCGTCATCTGTTCCTTACTGTGGCTATTGGGAAGCTCGAGCTTAACCATCACACCTGCAGTAACTTTGCTGCCACAGCCGGTGCTGACATTTGCTTCACCTCCCTTATTTAGTTAAGGTTGGGACATTCCTATTTCCGTGTTAAGAGTTTTATTATGTCTAACAAATTAAGTCACCTCTATCTTAATTCCGATCAAGAGTGCTAGGAGAACAGATGTAGCTTATTAGAGTGTCATTTAACTTGTAAACATATCAGAGGGTATTCATTCTGTGTCAACTGTGAGGTGGGTTAAATTGTCACAGAATATTTTTTAATAATTCCTCTTTCAGAAATAGAGTCAATTCAAGATAATACCTACTCCAATGTCATTCTCACATCAAGGCATTTCCTAAGTTAGAGGTTAGAAGGTGGAGGAGAGAAGGTGCAGCTGCTTTTCTCTGCACTGAGGGGCCTTACAGCCCCGGTGCTCCTGAGGTGGCCTTGGCAAGTCGCTCAAAAGTCTGTACAGTGCTTTTAGAATTATCAAGACATAAAAATGCTGAGGTCCTGTGGAGGGGGAGTAGTTGACAAGATCAGGCCATGTCCACGGAGCACGTCAGGCTTGCTGACATGACAGACGGAGGGTGCTGCGGCACAGACCAGATGGAGACCTGCTGCCCCAGTGTACCGTGACTATGGGGCCAGCCTGGGAACTGTCAGCTCTGCCTCTCGGTGCCTGGTGACACCACGGGGCCCTTTATAAAGGAGGGAGGCATGAAAGAGCTGACGGGAGCTTTTATCCTTTTTGGAGAAAGAAGAGCTGCAAGAAAAGAGGTAGAACTGAAGAGAGTAAAACAATCCTGACTAGGAAGCAAGAGAGGGCCATCCTTTCCCTGCGTATCTGCCACGCCCCATCCAAGCTGCAGATGGAAGGGTTGGTTGTGTGGCTGAGGCTTGGGCTCTTCCCGGAAATTGTTCTGGGTCCCGTGTTTGTTCTGCCCTGTGCCTGCTCCTCTCCTCTTTCGCTTGGCTTTAACTTCTGGACCTTGCTGATTGGGTTTCCTCTGTTCCCCAAGGATTTTCACTCCTTCTTTGCTCCTACCCTTTGGGGTGGCATAGACCACCATGGGCCTGCTGGGGCATAAGCCAGCCACAGGGGCAGCATGTGGCCCAGAGGCCATTGGTGGGGAAGGGTCCTTTCCTAATGTCCCCGGATGACACATGATTCCTAATGCCATTGCAGCAAATTCCCTTTCTGTCAAAGCTTTTCAAATTCTTACTCCACAAAATGAAACACATGGGATACAGTTGTTTTTTTCCAATAAGGCATGTTCTACTTTACAGGATAAATGCATTCCAGTAAATTTACTGTAAGGCAAAAAGTTTCATGAAAAGTAAAGCCTATCATATCATAGGCTATAGGTATAAAATTAGATATATCTCTACAGGAAATTAAACTGTGTGAGTCACAAACTTCAGGTGAAAACATGACTAACAAGAGTGGTTCTTTAGCACATTGGATCTTGGAATTGATGTCTGGAAGTTCTCTGATTGTTGGCAGAAAAGCTTGTTTTTCATTGCTCCTGCCTCCCTTTCTGGAAAATTCTAAGACCTACTTCTGGCAAGAGGATTTTCCAAGATTTGCACATGCCCCTGATTTTCTGTGCAGGTACTAGAATTTTGTTCTGTTCTTTCCTTTTCTCACCAGGCATTTATAATGACCAGTGGAGTTGCACGTCCGTCTATTTCACTATTAGCCATTATATCTATATGGGATTGGACAACATGAATCTTCATAAATCAATATAAACAATAGTAACATGACCATTAACTGTAGTTTTACTCTATGCTGGCCATTGTGTGCCTCACAGGTAATACTCTGAAGAGTCAAGCTGCACAAAATGGATTAACTTTCCATTTAATTATTTTATAGGCTTGAAATTCTACAAGAGTCTATAATTCTACAATTTAAAGAATGATGAGCATTTGTATTTCTAAATTTTAACTCAAATTTCATCAGGCAAGTATAATGAGGAACAAAAACTCTATCATATCATCTTGCTTTCATATTCGTGTTATCCATATGCAGGGCACATAATAGGTGCTCAAAAATATTTGTTGATGGATTCAATGTAATGGTCTGTAAGTGTTTTTGGATTTCCCTTTTACTTCTTGCCTGTCAGACACGGCTCCTAAGTAGTGCCTCTATTTCATGCCTTTTCTTCAACTGAATATTGTGGAGTGTCTTTAAGTCTGTAACTGAGGGGACAGGGTCAGAACAATTTATCAGGAGTTCTGCCTACTTTTCATGTGAAGACAAAAGCAGATGGCTGTTGAAACCACCCCCTTAGCTATGGGGACAGGAGAATCCCATAGCTGCCTCATCTCCAGAACCAGAAGATAAAGAGTTACAGCAACATACCAGAATCCCCATTCTTCCGACTGCAAAACAGAAAGACCAGTGTTGCCCAATTATAAAATGTTAAAGTGTTTACGTATATGTAACCCTTCAGTAGACAAGCTGATTATGCTCTCTTTTGGTCAACTGAGATGATTTTCTGACCATAAAACCAGTATACTATAGAAATTCAGGCTCTCATTTCTGCAACTTCAAAAGGGTTTCGAATAATTCTTGACCAGAAAAAAAGAAAGATTCTGTTTTTGCTGTCTGTGGCATTCAGGGGATGCTCACAAAGGCAGCTTTATCATCCTGAACTATGAGTTATATTTTCCCTCTAATCTTGCACTTACCATGTAACACAAAGAGCTACGATATCTGGCGTAGATTTAACTAGCCATTTTGAACATCAAAGGAAGTCTCAAAACACTGGTTTTTCTTCCCCACTTTCTATTTCAAAAATAGGGTTATGGAAAGCCAAGACCACCAGTTTTGATTAACCAGTTTTGGATGTAGAAGGTTCAATTAAACTTAAAAGCCTTAGCTCTGCAATGATTAATCTGGCTTTTGTACTCAAAGTAAAAAGCACCATTCTTAAGACTAGCTAATAATACCTGTGTGCACTCTCTAAAGTAGTAATAAAACAATGTTCTCCCCACTTAGTCTGTCCAGAGCTTCATTTAATGGGTCAGGAAGAATGCTGCTCAAGTAGAAAGTAATGAACAGAAAACAGACCAATTCCCAAATGTAGCAAGAATGATGAGAAAATAGAGAGCTGTAGGATTAGCGTTTTCCATCAACATGATAAACCTCCAGCTCTGACATCTTAATGCAAAATTTGTTTCAAAACTATTTAGCAGCACACTCCATTATCTCCTGGTTTCTAAGGATAAAGTTAAAAATAAACTATAATTTGGTTTAGAAAGCTTGAGGTTTTTATTTAATTTAAAGCAATTAGCTATTTGTTGTGAGGACTAAGAATATACACATACTGACTCGTTTTGAAAACATTAGGGAATTTCATGCATATTATTGTGGAAGAAAACTGCTTATTCTCTACCACAGGACAAAGTACACATAATTATGAGTAACTAATAATCATAATGAAATATTGCCATGAAAGATGGAAGTTCATTTTCCTTGCAATGAATGAGTAAAGTAATTAAAATACCACTTCACATAAATCCTATGTTATAGAAATTTGGAAGACCTTGTGCTTAAAAACTAGCTTTATAGCTATTCTAATGGCCAAATCACTTAGAAACTGAGTTTACTGATTAATTAAAATTAAGCACTATTTGAAAAATGTTATTTCTTAAAGAGCATTAAAAAACCAACCAAGTATTTGGAAAATGCTATTTCTTTTATAGCATAAGTATATAACAGCCTACACAACTGTTTTTCTTTGTGATATGAAAGAATTCTAAACCCATTAATTTTTATATAGCAACTTATGTTGTTTCCTAATTGTAAAAAAAAAACCCCACAAGTGTTCATGTACATTGCAAAAGGCAATAAAATAACCAAAAGAACTAATGGCCTCCAAGTAGCACCATGGGGCGTGCCCTTGCATTTTTCTCCATGAGTGAGCCTCGTTCTCAGGCCTGTTCTGGGCATTCCTGTCTCGATCATATGCTCTTTCATCAGAAATCCATGAGGTAAGAAAAACTTCCCAACCTTAGGGGTATGGAGGGCATCAAGTCAGACAACAAATGACGAATCCCGACATTTCCGACACAGAGCCAGTCAACAAGTCACTCTCATGACGGCGTCAGCTCCCAGGGTTGGGAACTCTGCCTGGTGTATGTGTTCATCCCCTCCTGGCAATTCTGCATGTACAGCCTCCTTGGGCACATCTATGGATATCACATACACTCACCCTGCAAGCACTCTTGACAAAGGGGGGAAGAAATACTAGGCTGACAATGAAAACACAAAAACATCAAGGCTGCGGACTGCACAGGAAGGTCCTGGGGTGTGTGCATCTTGCAAACTCAGAGTCTGGGGATAACAAGGCAGGAATGTGGGCTTCTGAATCCACAGCCGGTGCCAGCTCCTAGCATATGCCTTCCTGGCTATTCTGTAGACCGTTTCTGTAGGAAACATGCAGGATCCAGCAAAAACACTTCTTCACGTCTTCTCACTGCAGCTGCCCCAGAAGCTCTCTCCTAACCTCTGCGGGTTTTTTTTTAATGAACCCCTGTGGATTTTTGTTGGGAAGAGAATAATGTCAAGACATTGCACTACTACATCCTGTCAAATATGACGTCCTACATCCCTGTCCATTAAAGCTATGTAGCTCACTGATACCCAAGCATAGTGCAGACCTGCACTGTCCAATACAGCAGCCATCAGCCACTGTGGCTACAGAGCACCTAAAACGTGGCTAGTCCCGATTGAGATGTACAGTGAGTATCAAATACACACTGGATCACAAAGACCTGGTACAAAAAAAATGAATGTGAAATAACTCGTTAGTGGTTTTTATATTGCTTATAAATTATTTTGGAACTACTGGATTAAATAAACTACCTCATTAAAATAAAAATTCCTTTTTCCTTTTTAATGACTACTAGGAAGTTCAGAATTACATGTGTCCTGCATTATACATTATTGGAAAGTGCTGGTAGAGACACTTTTTCACTTTATGCCAGACTCTAAGGGAGACATGTGAGTCCTTTGCTCTCGGGAGGCCTTGTCACAAATAGTTACAACACAAGCCGGTGGGGACGAAGCATTCGAGAGAGAATCTGCCTGCAGCCACGGAGCCCAAAGGAACAAGTCGACCACGCTGCCTCCCCCTGGCAGGCCTGGAGACTATCTATCACATCTGACCTGGAGTGTGCAGGGCAGAGGCCAGGGAGCAGTGGGTTGGGCTGAGGGGAGCCCTTCCAGGTGGATCAGAGCCCTGGAGGAGGAGCAGGGAAGGCAGGCGGCCCAGGCTAGGGCTGGCCTAGCAGGTGGGGTCAGGGGCTGCAGGTGGGGAAGTGTGGAATACAGGGAAGGTGTGAGCCTGGGACGGCAGTTTAGGGGGGATGTGACAGGACCTGAAGGATTCAGGAGCGGACAGGAAGGCGAGGAGGAAGGGGAATGCTTGTGATGAGAATTTGTAGCCTGACGCAAGGTGAGGGTGATGTCAAAGACGAGCCAACAGTTGGACACATGCATAAGAATATGGAGCTAAAACGGAAATGGGGAAATGAAGGGGGTGGTGGGACGGCAGAGATGCAATAAAGAATGCCTGCCATTTGTGGCTTCAGGCAAATCACTCTAGCGTCCTCCAGGACTGAGATTATGAACAAATTTTGAAACCAAAACAGAACTGAAATAATGGGAAAGCAATTATTGTAACAGCAGGACAAAAGTACTGTCTTCATTCACTGAAAACACCTTCCTCTGGATAAATTCTGAGGAAACAAGTCACGGTGATGTGTGAACATCCCCGGGGCTCCCAAGATGCAGGGCTTCCTGACTTGCGCCAGGACCCCCGGGGCAGGTGAACATGAAGCTGCGGTCCTGGCATGATCCGCGGCACAGCTCGTGGCTTTCCCCTCTCCCCTTCCTGTGCCGGCTGGCTGGCCTGCTGTGCTCCTGTCTGGCTGGCACAGCTCCCCTCCTGGGCAGCGGGCAGCCCACCCACCCTGAGGGCCGGGTCCTGTAGGGGGACTCGGCCTTGCTCGCCTGGTTGCTTTGTGATTCTCTGCACACCGTGAACACCTCCTGTGTCAGGCACGGGAGTGTTCACTCAGGCCCACCTTGGTCCCAGTGGTGGCCACCTCTGATTTCAGCAGCAGTACAGAGTATGTGCTTACGCTTTCCAGGGGAAGGAACTGCCCAGGAGGGGGGCTGCATGCACACCGCCTGGACTAGCAGCAGAGGCTGTGCACGGGGGGCCCCAGACTACACGGTCAGTCTGAAGGGGATCTCTCCTGCTGTTTACATTTTTCCCCAGTCAAAGAACATGAGTGACAGATCTTTAGAGTCTTTAAAGAACACGAGGGTTAATCCTGTGTTTCTGTGATTTTTCAGGTACAGAAATGGATCAGAGCATCTTTGAAAAGATCTATGAATGCTAGAGATCCATTTATAGACTCACATTTGCATTTCAACACACTTTTTCTTTATTCTAGGTAATTTTCCAACTTCATGGTTAAGTTGAGAGGATTAATGACACAACGTAGTCAAACAGTCCTACATACCCTGGGAAGGCATTTCTCTGAAAATAAATCTGCTTGCAATTCAAAAATGCTGACTGAGAACTGTCTATAAGAGATGTCAAGGATGGTTTTTTCTTTTAAGAGTTTACAAAAAAGCGAACAGGTTACATGAAGGGAACTCCTCCTGAGAGAATCTCTGTGACGCAGAGGTGGCAGCAAGGCCGCGTCAGCCTCTGACACACAATCAGAGACACAGGTCACTTATGCTATTCACAGAGATTTACCTGAGAAGAGGTCACTCAAGTTGTATGTTCCACAGCTGACTTTTACGCGTTCCAGGAATGAGCTCATTCATTTGTAACCATACTAAATCTTCGACTCTGCTGTTGGGTACCAGCAGAAGCAGCTCAGATACCAGAGTGGCCCAGTCCTAAGCCATGGGAAATCACAGAAACAGCAAAGTACTTGAGGGACCTGGGGGTGGGGGGGTCTCTTGGACATCTTCAAATTTTCATCACACGCCTTCGTCTTTCTCAAATTTACTGGCTGTCTAGTTTACTGAGGGACTGTGTTGTCACGGGGCCTCTCTTGGGCTGAGAAATTCCACTCTGACCAGTGGCTGACCACCTGAGTTCTGTAGGGAACTCTGAGTCTCCCCATTTGACTGCCTCATTTTGCTTCGTATTCAGAAGCCTACACACAAAATAGGTCATATTCCACTTACAAGGCTGAATCTTTTCATACTCAGCCTATAAATCTTGAAATATTCACAAGACAAAGCTCACATTTCAGGTGTTCTAAGCAACCTGAAGCTTTATAATTATACCTCATCATTAGTTTGACATGACCGTGCTAGTAGTGAAGTTCAAAAATATTTCTCCCTACTCTCAGGTGAATTTCAGAGAATAAAGGAGATATTGTGGGATTTTTTTTTTTCTCTTTCCCCTTTTAGGTGGTAATTTGAAAGAATAAGGGAAATGACACTTGAAAATGGGCACTGGCACCTCCCGATTATGTGTCTACCCAGCACTTCTCAGTGGCCTGGGATGGGCAAGTGGGGCAGATGCAGAGGCCGGGAAGGCAAAGCCCCAGCCTAGTGTTGGGAACCCACCCTCAGGCCTCAAATCTCCCTGGACCCATTTCTCATCTGTAACACGGGTGGAAGGGAAGAATAGAGTATTTCTTTAGGGACCTTTCCAGTTCAAAGTTCTGTGATTCTGAGTTAAGAGTTGTCTCATTTCTAATAAATCATTGTTGTCTTGTTACCGATTAAACTTACTTTTTAAATTATTTTATTTCTTATTACCATTTTTTATGGTTGGAAATGTTCATCAAGTAAGACAGCACACATTTCTGTTGGTATTATTTTATAAAATGGGCCAAGGGGTAAAGATCCTACTGACCTGGGCTGGGAATTGGGAGGGGATGTTTATGGAGTCCTGAAACTACCCGTGCAGCTCTGGACAGCCCTGGTGGCCCACAGAAAGCAGGACAGAAGGCGACAACTCCTCTCTGAACAAGTGATAGTCTGAAGGCATATTAATTAGGCCAAGGGAACATGTTTGGTAAATTATTTCATCTTGTAAGGGCAAATATCAGTCTAAAAGGCTGAATACATGTCCACTAAGCTCAGGCTCTTTACAGAATGTCCTGCTATTTGCTAACTTTAGCCTGGCCTATCCTTCCTTAGTACAAGACTATTACTTTCTTATTAATTTGTTGTCTAATTAGGAGTATGGAGCTAATGATCAGAGAGGGAATATGCCTAATTTTATGTGCTGCATAGTGTCTGGAATCCATGCTGGCATTCACAATTTTTAAAATAAACAGCATGGAAATATTTTATTTAGCCATATGGATGAATAATCACTTGCTAAATTGGAAGGAATGTGAATATATGGCAGTCATTTAAACCAAGTCTATTATTATTCAAGAACAAAGGTAACTTTTTGGTATTTAGCACCAGCAGTAATGGGAGTGATAGAAGTGTGGTAGTTTTGGGACACCTGGTACATTAAAAGGTAGGCCTCCCGATTTTGTGCAGTATCTTCAATTTCTATAGTTTTAAAAAATGATGCTTTCATGATGCTCAATAACTTGAAACTCGTATTTCCTAGCTTAGAAACACTATTTAATTATCTTGAACAAATGAGTTCAACATATCTTTTCTACTGACAAGATGTTCCCACTTTCCATCCGTGGACTGTGGCTTTTAAGACAATCATTTTATAACCCAGTTGGGAACAACCGTACTTCATCCAGTTTTCAAGTTTAAGCACAATAAAGGCAAAAAGTATCTTTGTAGTAAAAAACCTCACCATAAGCGAGCACATTTACCAGTAACTTCTAAAAGAAAAGCTCATAGGTTTTAACCTGGAAAGTGTTCAACATAATGCAGAAAACACCAGAATCATGTTACATATTAGAGAACAGTTTTAATTAACAGTGACAGCCATACTGTCTTGGGAAAATACACCTAACAAAAAGTATTTTTCCCTGCAAATAAAGATGTGGCCAAGACCTCGGGTAGTTATTACATTTAAAGCAAAGGCAAGGCATCCTTTTAAAAGAATAGCTAAAATTACTTCACTTAATTTCATTAAAAATGCAAAACTGAAACAAAGGGGAGTAGAAAAATGGCTTTGGATTAATAACTAGGTTGAATTACTTAAAATATTAAGAATAACAGAGTACCTAGTTCCAAGGGGATAGTAATTTCTTCCAATAAAACAATATTTTGAACAGAGCAGTTCATTGTGCTTTCACATGTCATGATCCTAAGTTGGCTATAATTTCCACTGAAGAACTCTTAGGCCATGCCTACAGAGGCCAAGCACCGTGCAAGGTTGGCCAGGGCCACAGTACTTTGTGGGGACAGTGGCAGAACTGAATTTGGGAGGGTAACATTCTATTTTCAAAAGACGTGGGTGGCTGATAGGGAATGCTGGGTGGCGTGGTCACATACCACCCTCCTGCTCATGTTTGGGCAGACATGCTTTAATGAGAATAGTTCTGATTGGGACACACTTTTATGGTCAGGAAGGTCTGAGGGGTTGGACTCAGGGCTGACTGGTCTTCTCCTGTAAGGCAATTCCTAGGCAAATGGAACTGCTGAGGGCTTATCCTCCTTGCTTTCCCAAGTCATGCTTAATGACTTGCTTTCTGGATAACCATGCTGCTCTATCTTAACTCCACAAAGTCATAAGCTCCCTGCCCCTGTGGGTTCAGACATATCCTGCTGAACCCTGTGGGTTCACACACACGGCTACTTGGTGTGGAAGCTGACTGGGGTATCCACGCGCTGGATGGCTGACTGGGCAAAATGAATTCTGAGGACGCCTTCAACTCTGTGATTCTATGATTTAAAGACAGCTTATGAGTATTTGACCTGAGGAAGAGTAAGAGCTCAAAGATCTCTTATATTGTCATACTTTAAAACATCAAGGATCAGACACTCTTAAAATATTACTGAACATCACTTAAAGTTGGTACCATTAAATTTTGGAACTGAGAAATGTGAATAAAAAATTTTTGTTTCCATAAATCTTGGCCTACAAGTATATGTTTACATGCAATAAATACATGTACAACTATGCTAGATTTATATTATGACTTGGTAGTTTCATATTAGCTAAATAATGTTTGTATAAAAATCAAACCCTGGTTGACATTTAGCATTCTGGAACTAGAAACTCATTTCTGAAATCCTCTGGTCCAACTTCTTTATATATGTCAATTGAGTGAAGTGTTTACACACTGGTCACTCCCATTCCAAAGCTAAGACTACTTCTGAAGAGAACATTTCACAAGCAATCAGGCCACATATCAGTATAAATTATTAGAGGTAACAGTGTAAAGTTCTAAAGCAATTCTTAATTTGCCCCCACCATATGAGTATGGCCAAAAAGTACCCCTTAAAGCCTACAAACTAGTGGTAACTGTTTCCAAAGAAGAAATATCAGAGGTTAGTGCTAGTTTTACATTTGCAGTGATAACTATCTACTGGGAAAGCAGCTCTTTCTGAAATAGGAAACATCCTCCTTTCCAGGTTAGGGTCCATGTCTTAACACATCTTGTGTTTTCAGCAACTAGTACTGTACCAACAGAGAATTAACCAAATATGGAGGAAATCATCTAAATTAGCACCCACATCCAGAGTAAATGAGTACATGGGTGTGAAGTCTGGCGCTACTTGAAATAAATCTGATTTATTCTCAAATAAAAAAGAAATCACCCCAAATTTCCTCCACTCTGCTTCTTGTTTATTGCTTAATCTTAACAAATTCCTTGAGCTCAGCTCAGGAAAGATACTGTAACAGTTTCTCCCAAGGGTCAAACTTTGGGAAAAAAAATCCAGCAAAGATATATTCTTCCTGTGACAATTATGACAGAAGGGGAAAAGCTTCAAGCTGCACATAAAGGATGTAAGGACCAAGTCATGAAAAATCTGCCTAGTTCATCAAAAGGAAACCCTGTCTGAGTAGAATCTGTGCTTCTAAATCAGGTTATCCCCGGATCACTGCTGATCCCTCAGGGGGCTCAAACACATCACTGCGCAGCGTGTGTGTTACTGGGAGAAGATAGCTGGACACCACATGCTAAGTTCAAAGTGATGGGAAACAAACATCAAACAAGGAAAGAAAGCACTTGTATACTGCAAATAACCCTGTCTCCTCTATGCTTCCCTAATAGGGAGCTGAGGGTAAATTTTTGGGTGTAATCATAATGGCTGTGTTGACTTCTAGAATGGTTAAGTGCACATTCTTTTTTTTAAATTCTACCTAACTTGTTCTCATTTTCAACTTATACACACACGCAATACCTATGTATGTAAGTGCAAATTTATTTTTTGGTGTGAGAGAGTTTGATGCCTCAAAAGCATTTTAGAAAGAGGGAATACATCCTAAAAAGTCAACATGTAATTTAGATGTGTTAAAAGCATTCACATTCAAACTACATTCAGGCGGGCGGTTTATTCCAGACTTTAAGATGACATATAGAGTGTATTTTACTTTTAGTATATACATTTTGTACCAAAGAATACAGGGTGCTGTATTTGAACTTTAATATCTTCCAAGAAAGTTGATTCCCCTTAAATATTAGATACCTGATTGTTTGCTACATTCCCAAGAGTTACAGAATTACATCTGACAGATCCTACAGCTCTGATTTTATAGTGGAAGCTAGTGGAGAATGGGATTAATTTAAAAAAAAGTTGTTCAAAGTTTCTAAATTAAGTACTTCAAGCATGAAAAAGAGGATAGCAAATATAAAACAAATACCCATGTATCTGCCATCTTGTTTGGTTATATATTAATATTTTGTCTTACTTGTTTCAGTTTTCTTTCTTTTTAAAGAAACAGCTGGATTACACCCCCCAGTCCTACTTTCTCCTCTTGCATCTCCTAGAAGCTACCACTATCTTGAATCTATCTTCTGTCATTCCAATTACAATTTTAACTTTATTGAGTGTGCATCTATCAAAAAATGATTTAGAGCCTTAACCTGCACATTTAACAATTTTATACCAATAGTATCATGCTGTGTTTCTCATTCTGCAAACATTTCAGAGATTTATCTACATTGTTATTGATAGCACTAATATGATTGTTTTCACCCTTGTATGTGGTTTAGCTGTGAACATACTGCCATTTGTTTAACCATTTTTCTATCAATGAATACTCAACATTTCCTCCTAATTCTCTATTATAAACAATGCTGCCATTAATTTGCACCCCCCCCTGCAGAATTGTTTTTTCATCCCAACCTCAAGCATTCTGGAACCCAGGTGATAGTACTATGACATCTGGTCTCTCAAAGCAACCCAGTTCCTCTTGGTGTCTCACGCTTATGCTAGCCCAATATGCCCTGACTGTGCAACATTCTTGGTGTTCCCTCTTCTCCACTGCCCAACCCTTCTTTCCAAGACTGATACAGTTCAGGCTATTATCTCTAGACTAGTGACCTCCTCCTAGACCTCTTGGCTGCCAGGCTCACCTAGTTCAGTTCAGTCCTCCACTGCACTGCCTGCTGGAAGAATGTATTCAAAAGCCCAAACTGGCCACGCCATGCCTTATAATCACTCCCGCTGCATGTGGGACACAAATTCCTTATAAAACTTCTCCAAGCCAGGCCTGTAATTCTCTCTGGCCTTGTCTCCTTTCAGCATCCTGCCTCCTGCTGGAAGCTTTGACCCTATACCCCATGCTGGCTCTGAGCCTCTGCTTCCAACAGGAAGTGTCCCCCATTTCTCCCCAGCCAATGCCTCTTCACCCTTTAGGACAACTTTGGTTTCACATTGACTGGGGAATTTCCTTACCCAACCTCTGCGCTCCCAAAGTAACCTCTACTGAGCCCCTTACCACTGGCATACACAGAACCACTGTGTTCCTTCTGAGTTGGAGAGCTGCTTGAAGGCAGGGACTGAGTTTTATTAATCTTTACAGCTCCAGCACCTAGGAAGCATCTGAGATACTAACAGGCATTCAGACACTGGCTGAACTGAAGTGGAAGGCAACCAACCCATTAAGTATATGTTATTTTCATGATAAAGGAGAGCCAGTTGATTTAATACAGATAGATTTACTATGGAATACATAATAAAAAATGATGTATTCAGTCCTCTAGGAACAAGACATCTGTTAGTGATACTTATGCATTAATGAGTATAATAACTGAAACTAGCAGAGGTGACCCTACAGCCCTACAAGTGCCTTTTGAATCATTAAATTATACTCAGCCTTGGTCTGAGTTGTAAGTACCACAGCATCATCTCCTATCTAGAACCTCCAACTCCTTCACAATGCCACCGTACAAGGGCACAGTCTAGATGGTTTTCGACATTCCCTCCAGCACGAGATCACACCTTCTTCACCCACCTGTAACAAGCTCCCTTATTTCTGCATCAGTAGATTTTCTCAACAGTCGCAACAAGGCAGGTATCCCACCAACATTCTTCATTGCTATTTTATTTTCATCTGTAGACTTGCCAAAGACAAGGTTTCGCAGGGCACCACAAGCATTCTTCTGAACTTCCAAAACTCTGTGGTCCAAAAGGTCAACCAGATGTTTGATGCCCCCTAACCTACACACCTAGAACGAAAGATGTTAAGTATCAGGCCTCAGTGACATGGCATTAATCAGGGGGCAAACAAAAGTCTCTGAAGGTAAGATTGCGAAAAACAGGACAACTGCAGAACATTTCAAAAGGCTGCCTTTTCTAAATAACACACATTTTATAAACTTTAAGGGCACTTTCCCAGATGAAGCTATTTTGTCTGGGTTCATGGCTTAAGAAAGGGAAGTGAGACCTAGGTGGATTAAAGTCCATATGTGGGTAGAAAGTTCTACTCCAAGCCTCTGAACACATACACAGATTATGCTTGCACTCCAGGTACAATGGACAACTACACAAACACAACCATGCTGTTTGTAGGGTCAGAGAGAACACAGGAAAGGATTTTTGATGGAAATTACTTGGTTTTTAGAATTGGTTCTCTGGACTGCTCCCCCTACATTTCTTCCATTTGTCAATTTACTAGTATATTATGTGAATATTACTGGGCTTTATTGCATCCACTTTTAGGTCTGTAGCTGGTATGTTATCTTACATTTTAAACTGATGAAAAACACTTGTGTTCTATATGACACTGCAGGGGGAAAAAGACCTAAAATGTCAAAAGAATCTGTATATTATAGGACACTAGCCAATAACCAATAACAATTAACACTGTGTTCCTATAAATGCCAAAAATCTTAAAAGTCTTAAATAAAATATTCATATATGTTCAATATTAGCAACGGTTATAAATCCTTATCTTTACTTGTGTGTTGGCACCAATCTTGACCAGAAACCTCATAAGATACATGCGTGTTCACTAGTTTCATAAACTGTAATTTTTATCTGATAGATTTTTGCTTCATGTTTTAAAAATAAGCAAATGAGTGGGCACTGGAGTTGAAGAAGCTAAAAGCATTCTGGGTAAATGACCCACGGTACTTACTCCTGAGCAGTACTGAAAGGCCTAGCTAATAAGTTAGAGAGTAGCTGGTATCAAAATACCCCTCTGCACGGGCCTCTGCATTGCACGTGGTAATTTCCGAAGGACCCAGCAGAGGATGCAAATGAAAAGGCTCCGCCTCCCCCAGGGCGTCCCAGGCACAGGGCCCCACACCTCTGTCTTCACTTTGTTGTCCCCGAAGCACAGGTGCTGCAGGTAGGCTGCGGCGTTCGCCTGAACGGACGGGAACTGGTGCTGCAGCATGTGAATGACTTCGGGCAGCTCAGGATCACGCCAGGCAAACTCCCTACACGAGAGAAGCCCAGCTTCAGAAAGGAGAGCCCGTGTTTGAGCAACGCACTGAACGGAACATTTGTCCTAAGTTGCTCAGCTGTGACCAAGACGGGAAGTAGTTACAAATACCTTAAAATATATGTATGTAAATAATTTCTTCCCTTGATGAACATATGTGGAGGCCCAGATGCTTATGATCTTAAACAAACCATGATGCACAGATGCACAGAAAGATTCAGGGAAACAAAGGAAGTTCTTAATATGGGTGACTTTTCCATTCTTGTTTTCCTCCTCTTCATTCTAATTTGATGCCTTTCTACCTATGGAAGAAATCTGCAGGTGCAGGGCTCGAGTAAACAAGTGCACTTCAGCGAGGTGAGAAGTCACAGGAGGGAGGAAGACGGGCTGGTGAGAACAGATCTGACGTGTTGGGAGCCTGATGAATTTTAAGAAACTCAGTTATGGTTGCTCTTAATTATAAGACAGAAATGTGGAAAATCTTAATAAGGAAAAAATATTTTGTCAGTAATCCTATATCCAAAGAAAATTACTGTTGACATTTCCTGCTGTCCTTTGTTACAATAAATGTGTGCAGATGTGCAAGTGTGGGCACAGAATTTTTTTCCAAAAAACTGTATTATTATTAAATAGCATTTAATATTTCATGAGTACTATTCTGTGCCAGGCACTATACTAGGCATCTTAACATATATTAATTCATTTGTTCTTAGAATGACCTCACAGATTTGGAGGTTGAGGCAGAGGGGCCCAAAGTACCCTGGCTAGTCAACAGCAGAGCAACGTCTGGACTCAGGCAATCTCTCTCCAGAGTCTGTGTCCTTAGCCACTAAGCTAGCCCACTTCTTGCATAATGAGTATACAATCATACTAAGCATATATACTTTTAAACTTTGCTTTTCTAGGTAACATCACATTGTCAGAATTTTCTAATGTCAATTGACTGACCCACTATTTGTAATCCTTGTTAAATGTGAAGTTATGCTTGTATCATGTAAGGCCAGCTTCTTACAAATGGTTCATAATGCAACAGATTTGCAGGCTTTGATTACAGGATGAACTGAACTGTGAATCAAAAAATGAATTAATATTCAATTAACCTTTAAAAAAATCTTTAAATTAACAACCCAGTGATACTTCTATTGTCCAGTTTTTAAAAGGTCTAGAGTCTCTCTTGGTCTGGGAAGGCTCCATGAATTAATTTGCTTGTCCACTACAAAGGAGCAGGTCATTCCATTCCTACACACACACACACACACACACACACTCACTCCACTCAAACAAACAGTGAATCCTTACTATGCTGCAGGTGCCTAGCAGATGCTGGAGATACAACAGTGAGTAATACATAGTACAGGGTCATGTATGCGAAACTACAAAGGTTAGTCTTAATGTCAATAATAGGAGTTATTATTTATTGAGTTTACCTGCATCGGGGGGCATTTGCACACATTATCGCATTTACTCTGTTGCCCCACAAGGCAAGCACTATTAAATAACATTTGATACAGGAACCTGGGATTAGTAATTAGGTGGTAGAGGTTAGTGAAACCTAGGTGTTCTAAAAGGAACAGAAAGCTAATGGAGATTCTGAAGCAGAAGAGCGAGATTATGTGACATGGTCACATTTATTAGGAAGACAACTCCTGTTGTCAAGGAGAGAATATACTAGAATCAGAAAAGACAGGTGGTAAGGTGATAATCCACTCTCAACACATTTGATTAAAACAAAATAGAACCATCCTTGATTTCTCTCTTTCCCTTATCCTCCTTATCCAATCCATCAGCAAGCTCTGTCGACCATCTCCAAAATATTTAATATAAACTAAACCCATCCATTCTCTCCACCTTCCCTGGACTGCTAACAGCCTCCTAATACTCTCTCTGCCTCCAATATCACCCTTGACCTCATCCTCTCTTTGCATGACAGCCGGATGATCTCCTGAAAACCAAAGCCAAGGGTGAGGTGGAGAATTCTAGCCTTGGGGGACAGACTGGATGATCACATCATTAATACACATTAAGAGTACCACAAGAGAGAGGCAGGTAACACAGCAGAAAAAGCACAGAAATGGTGCTAGATTGCCTATGTTAAAGTCGTAGGTCCTTCATTTACTATGTGATTTTGAAAGTCATTTAATTATTTGGAGATTCAGTTTCCCCATCTGTGAAAAAGGACCAATAAAACTACTGTTTCCACCTCCTTCTTAGGTTGGCTGTGAGGATCAAATTGTGATGATATATTTTAAAATATTTTATATTCTTTGAATTATGATATACAGATGTTTTATTAATATTCATCATCCCTGAAAAATGAACTATTATAAATAGGGGCATTCTCTGTAAAAATTACATTTCCTTTTATGCACTGAAACTCTGTTGAAAATCTGTCTGAAGCCTATTATGTAAATCTATGCTGTAATTAAGAGTGCAGGGTACTGGAGAGGAGATTCTACAAGTCTGTAGGACTGCTCACAAGTCCTTAGTTGAACGCTGGAATGTGATTTAATCTTTCCTTGACTACTCACAATCATTATAAATATACATTTGCATCCTCTTTAAATGGCACAAGGACAGTCAAGAATTCCTGGCATCCTTGGGTACCACAAGGACTAGACACACAAAGGGTGGGCTCTAGCTGGAGATGGGCAGTTAGGCTTGGCTGGCATCAACTCCAACCTTGACTTTCAGCGGAAATTTATGCTGGGAAGATTGCCATCCATTCATGGGCTGGCCAGATGACATCAATGCCTACCAGGATTTGCTTCATTAAAACCTAAACCCAGACTTCTGTTTTCAGCCATGACGGAGTAACTGGTACTGGACTTTGCCTTTCTATGATGAACAGAATAACTGTATGAGGAAACTAACTGTTTTCAGGCCCTGGACAGCAGGTAACACAAGAATTTAACCTTGAGAGAAGGGAACTACTCTAAGAGCCCCATATCCACCTGGTTTTCTGCCTAAGGGCACTTTCTGGACCATGGTACAGGAAGCTGAGCCCATGAAGCACAGCAGTGATGGACTTAGTGAGCTGAGAGGGAGAGTAGAATTTGGGGATGCCAAAGTGGTCAGAACTTGTGGGGCAGGGTACTGGAGAGGAGGGAGTGATGTAGAGGAGATTCTACAAGTCTGTAGGACTACTCACAAGTCCTTCGTTGAGTGCTAGGCTGTGCATATGCAGGGCACATACAGTGGAGTGGCTGTGCAGGACTGAGAGCTCAGCATATGCCAGGGGATGCTGGACTTCTAGCCCAGCCATAGTGCAGACCTTACTAATAACCAACTCAACATTTTGTCTGTACAAAGGCCATGTTTAGGAGTAAGAACTATTGCACAGGATAAGGTCCATGTGCTAGGAGAAAGACAAATCAGAAATATACCCATATTAACACACAATAAAACTAGTCTTGACAGAATCAAAAGCCTCTTGTTAGTAATTTAGTTACCTGCGACAACAAAACTTGGAACCTAACAGGAGACAACATAATTCAGTATATACAAGGTAGTATATAACAACAGTTAGCATATAATTTTAAACGGCTAGGCATAAGAAGAGTGACTTACAAAGACGTAAATTAAAAACAAAGAAACAAACAATAGAAACAGACCCATAGAAAACACAGATATTAGAATTATTAGAGGAGAACTCTGAATGGTTTTTATAAATGTGCTCAATGATGTAAAGGAAAAGATGTATGTAAGGAGTACACAAATGGGAATGCTATCAGAAACAAGGAAACTATAAAAGACCCAAATTCAAGTATCTGAAATTAAAAAAAAATTCACTGGGTGAGCAAAACAGATTGGACACTGTACAAGAAAGGACAGTAAATCTGAAGACAGATCAATAAAAAATATGCAGTCTGAAGAATAGAGAAAAAAGATTTTAATACAAGAACAGGGCTTTAGTAACCTGTGAGATAATGGCAAGTTATCCCAGGAGAGAAGAGTAAGTTTGTGGCAGAAAAAAAAAATTTAAAGACACAATGGTTGAAAATGTCCCAATTTTGGTAAAAATCATCAAATAACACTCAAAGAATCTCAGTGAATCCCATGCAGGCTACATGTAAAGAAAACTATACCTATAGGCCTGTCAAAGTAAATGGCTGAATGTCAAAAATAAAGAGAAAAATCTGAAAGACATCCAGAGAGAAGATACACAATCAGAAGAATGATACAAATAAGTGTCTGATTTCTCATCAGAAACAATGGAGGTCTGAAGACAATGAATGGCATCTTTTAAAGTACTGAAAGAAAAAAAGTCTGTACCTGTCAATCCTGAATTTTATATCTAACAAAAATATCCTTTAAAAAATGAGTGAAATCAACACATTTTCTGAAAAAGCCAAGAGAATTTTTGTCAGCAGACATGCAACACAAGAGAGGCTAAAAGAAGTTTTTAGGTTGAAAAGAGATGAGTCAAGGTGGAAACTTGAATTTATAGGAAGATAGTATGAGAACTATACATAGTAAACATGTAGGTGGATATAAAGACCATCTTTTAGAATTCTCAATTTCTTTAAAATTCAATTCATTATACAGTAAAAATAATACTATATTATGGTTTTATTATGTATGTAGAAGTGAAATATTTAAAAATAACTAAGGTCAAGGGGACAGTAAACAGAATCACTCTGTTGAACATCACAAATTAGGCCCTGCTCAAAAGGAACACTATGAATGCTGCCATTCTTAAGTCACTGTCACTGTCATTTTCCACAGAAAGTACTTTTGTTACTACTTTTAGGTGCATGATTTACACTATTTATAAATTTTGCTTCCAAACTAGATATTTAAAAAACCTCAAAGATTTCTTTTTATCTAGAAAATATCAGTAACTTCTTTACTCTAACAGGGAATTTTTCAGGCTAATTATAATGTGGCATTAATGATAAAGAAAGGAGGTTGAAAAGTGAATAAAATATTAAAGCTGCCATTTTCAAAATAAAAATTAAATGTTAGTTGTGAGGTTTTATTTTGGTTTGAATAGTCAAACTTCAAATTCATCTAGATTCCAGATGCAGCTAGAATAAACACACCTATTATAAGATAATCATTTATTCATCTTACAAAATGCATTATCAGTAAAGTTTCACATAATCAAAGCTAGCCATAACAGTTTCATGCATTAGACTATGAAATTATCATCCTATGAATAGCTGAAGTATATTATTATGTACGAAATCCTTCTTTATAGTGAACCAACTCATATCAGAGGTCAAAACTGAAGTCTTCAGGGATACATATTAAACTCAAAGCTCTAATCACACTTCAGTGCCTTTCTGGAGAGCTATTCTTTTCTCTGCAGGTTCAGCTGAGGTATGGTCTACATTACCAACAATTCAAAACCCTTTTGGGAATTTCTGCATCTACTGGTGTTTCCTAGTCATTTGTCATTTTGAGAATTTAAGAAAATGAAATCATGTAAAAGTATTTCTGACTTAAATATACTGGATATACTATTAGAAAAATTATTTTTTAAAGTCCTTAAAATGACAAAAAGATGGCAAACAGGAGTAGCAGAACCAAATGTGTATATATATATATACATACACTGTAAAGAATTTTAGGCAAAAGAGTAAATTGGTGGAGTGGTTTTAGTGAAACAGTGGGCTCCCATTCAACTGTAAACGACTTTAGTTGATTTTAATGGCCAAAACCTCACTCATTCTTTTAATATCCATTCATTAGAATAAGTTGGTAAGTTGCTAAAAATGAATTCGTAATTATAACAATTTTCCAGTGGACCAACTACATGTGGGTGAAGAATGAATGAAATTTTGCTAATAAATGCCTTAAAATAACACTCAAGCTGCTTAAAATTTAGCAATAATTTCACTCAGAAATTAAAATTCTTTTAGTTTCTTAATATTAAGATATTTCTAAATATTTTAAATGGTTTTAATTAAAGGTGAGGCAACTTTTTCATAATCAAACCAGCACTAAATGACTCATACTTAATAAACATGTTTTCTACATGGCCAAATAAAATTAAAAGAAGGAAACATCTATTATTTGCCAAGTATCTTCTGCTTATGAAATAGAAGAATTCCTTGTAAATAAATTTCTCCTAAATAGCAGAAAGCTTTTCAGAGGACCTAGTTTAATAAAAGCACAACATGGCATTGACCAATATGATTAAAAAATGTGCATAACACTGGTCTTTCCTAGTTTAAAGCAACTATATGCACTTTCTGAAGCATAAATCTGAAAATTCAGCCAGGATAAAGGAAAAGGGGTAAAATGATCCTTTAAATCTTTTGTGTATTACAGACTAAGAGGCTATCCCAGGTAGCTGCCCTGGTGAAGTAATTCAATGATGAATTCTGCAGATATTCACGCATATTTTGTGCATTCTCTAACTTACTACTGCAGCATGAAAGAAGGAATCTGTCTTTAAAATGAAATTAACCTCAATGACCTACAGTGTGGGAATACAACTGTGAAGATCAGAGATAAGGAGTTACTGATATTATAATAGACTGGCAACCTGCAAAAAAGTCAGAATGAAGGAACTGGTTGTCTCACGTGGTACTGTAGCATTCTGGAGACTCATAACCAGTACTCGCCTGGGGTCTTTCTGAATGCTGTCTATTGACGGGGACCTTGTGGTGCCATCATCAGCCGGTGCTGCGTGCTGTAGCCTGTTGTAATTGCACTCCTGGACTCGGTATTGTATTGGCCTGTAGGGCTCTGCGTAGGTAGCTGTTGTGTTCAGAGCATAATTATTTCTTTGGTATGTAAGGGTACTTCGTTGGCTGGACGTCCTTTGCAGATTTCCAACACCAACTACAAAGTCAATATTTTAAAAAAGAGTAGTTTGTTCTCCATGAAGTGGTATTTTTCAATGTAAAAACACTTTAACTTTAAGAAAGATTACAGTTTTTAACAATTACATAAATTTCTTACTTTTAGATTTTACCAATCTAGGTCTCTGGTGCTAAAAAAGGCACTTATGTTTTTAATACACACAATGTTTATGTCAATTTTATTGGCAGGAAAAGCAATAAAACTATATAAACTTGCTTACTAATAGGTCTTAATATGTTTATTAAGATTCAGTAACAAAACGGCAAGAGAAATATAGGAAAAGAAACTAATCTTAGGAGTGGCAAAATTTCATAATTTCATTTTTAATAAAAAATGAGAAGATATTTCAAATTTGTAGATAATTGAAACCATCAAACTTTGAACTCAGGTTACTTATTTTGATATACAATTTTATTTATTTCTGCAAACATGTATTTATGTATGTACATATATGTGTATTTATGATACACATTTTATTTATTTTTATTTATAGACCCGTGGATTCTGATATCATTGGAAAATTCACTTCACAGGAAAGAAGACTAACATTTCAAATTCTCCCATAGCTACTTCCTTAAATTACTTCATGGTGCTTAAGTACAATGGTATAATATACTGTATTTAACATTTCTGTCTTGATGATTGCATTATTTATCTCTCTCCAATGATTGTATACACATTCTTCCTTCAATTCAAAGACTTTAACATTATTTATTTCTTAATCCTATTAAAGAAATTTCTCAATTTAAGGAACATAACAAGTGAAATATTTCTGCACTAACATCTATTTAAAATTGGTACACACTACTGGAAGAAAAATCACATGGGGGACCAAAGTGTCAGTTTTTGGCAAAGAACCAATTCAAATACAGTCTTCTCCTCCTGGAGTTTTGGGAGGTGTGCCTCCTAGAACTATGCCTGGGGGTAATCACTGCTACCTGGAGTTCATTTGTGGACATGTTAATAAATCTGTACTACTTTTATTTTTGTTGTTTAAAGAAGGGGCCTTTTGAGACTCTGAGCCAGACATACAGCACAATCTGGCAGCTCACAAGACCACAGGCTACAGCTTTCCTGCTCCCTCGGCCACTACAGAGGGGCATAAGTGTGAGGGTGGGGCTGCAGAGGCGTGATGTTATTGCATTCTGTCCCAGATGGACTCCATCACAAGGAACATTTATTTCACATACTGTATGGAAGCATTCAAAGGAAATCCAGTATCTAGAAAAGAGTAATACCAAATACATTTGGGGTACATACTAGCTAAATCAAAGATAGCCAAGTAACTCATGTAGAGATTTTCAATTTTCAAAAATTACACAGAAATATTCCAACAAAGGCTTCTTTTTCTATATCTGATATGCTTCTAAGTGGAAGAGAATCAGATTTATAGCTCTACAAACTTATTTGTGAATTAACAGTACAATCACTATGTTCATTGATTAGACTGAACTAAGGTAAAAATATGTCACCTAAAAATAGGTACAAAATGAAGTTCTGTTTTATAATTTATTGATCTGCTGTCACAGCTGCTTATCTGACAGCCAAATGGGCAACATGAGTTCATTCTAACAGGGAAGCCAATGTCAATAAAATCGTTCTAGTCCTGAGCCCGTGAAATCGGGAAACCAGCTCAGCAGCGCTGATGCCCACCTGAGCCTGTGTGATACAGTGCCGTCTGCGATCCTTGGAGCTCCACGGTTCCATGGTTTGGGCTGCGGTACACGGGGCTGTAGTAGGTCCTTCCCTCGTATATAGGAGTGATGTGCAAGTCAGGAGACACAGCCGAACGAAGGTCCTGTCCAAGCTGGCTGTGCTGACTAGCATAGGAACTCCGTAAGCCTAGAGGCCGGAAAATCACATCAAGAGATTGAGAAACTTGTGGCGAGGTTGAAAACCCTAATGCAGCTCTTAACCAGTAAGAACAACCATTAAGTCTAAACACTGCACCTAGTGAGTTTTACAAAAGAGAGCGCCAGATAGGAAAAGGACATACATACATTTTTAGAGTAAAACCTTCTCTTGGTGGCAAGATACAATTAAAGTTTCTAAGAAAAATAATCAGAAATTATTAAATGGTTTGATACTCTGAAATTGATTCCCCAATGGCAAGCTATTTTATCAGAGTGACCAAAAAGAGAATGCCATCTTCTGCTATTCTACAATTTTCATTGTTAGACACATACAAACAGTGGTCATGATGTCCTCTTCCCCTGCCCCGCAGAACTACCCCATCCTACCGAGTGGACAGTCCGCTCTTTGAGGGCAGGGCCCACCATGCCCCACACCTCTTTAATCCCGACATCTAAGACAATGCCTATACAAACAGTAACGACTGCGATTCAAGAACTGTTTTTGAAATATGTCTCTCAATTCATTCATCAATCATTTTTACAAGAAAACATGAAATTTATGTTACAAAATATGAAATACTATCAGTGAGCTAATAATGTTTACAGGTATTAAAAGTACTCTTTTACTATTTGTTATTACTCTATTTTCTCTTTTCCTCTTTTTTTTAAACAGTTGTTTTTATAGGAACATGCATACAAGATTCTTGTTTACTTTCTAGTATAAAGGAAAAGTATAAAGTCAGTACATTAATATTAAATCATTTGAAATCTTTCATTTAAGTTGCTAATAACTAATGTTTACACATGGGGATCATGGTAAAAAAGTAGATTTCAAACCCTTCAATTTTATTTTCTTAAAAATTGACTTAGTATATTCTGTATCATGATGTTCAGGAGTTTGTGATTTGTCATTGTTAGGAAGTGAATCTTGTCACTTGGTAAGAATACCAACGAAGGTTACGTTGCAAATAAGAGCAAGAGAAGCACAAACATATCTGAAGTCAGTTGGCATATATTTGCTCTTAAAAAGATTGCAAATAATGCAGTAGCTAATGACAAAAAGATAGGATCATTCACATCCTGTTAGCTCAGTTAATCTTTCGCAACTAAAAGCAAACAGGCCTGAATGTGAGTGATAATTATATGTTGCTTTGTGAGGAGTGGCAAGAAAGTTACTACATAAAGCTTCTAAAATGAATGATTATTACCTACCCTGGACAGCAATGTGACATGGAAAGAAACTAAATGTACCAAAGTGGGTTTTAGCTACTGGGTTCCTCACTTGCTAAAATGAAGATCACAGGTTTAAACAATCTTGTAATTGGGAGATTATTGAAACAACCTTTAGATTTCAAAATTGAGGAAACTGAGAGCACAAGAGGAAATGTGATTCCTGCCCTTCAGAGAGCTACTTCCTGGTAGGGCTGAGAGGAAACTCCAGGTCAGAGTTCTGTCACTGCACATCCAGCACTGGATACGGCTGTCCCTCAAGGATGGGCGAGAAGTGGGGTGAGAAGCTTTTTGCGGCGCAGAGACCTCCACAAATATAAACTTAAAGAGCAAGGTTAGCCCATCAAGGCTCCATGGAAGCTGATGTAACTCTAAATAAAGACGATTATTATGACTGTTACTGTAAAGTTCTCATTTCAGGATTTCAGCTTTTCATTCACTGGCAGATTTCTCCTTCTTCTTAGCAGAGTATAAGCTCCATTTCTTATGGAGTCCATGAATATCCTGAACGAAAGTTCAGGCACTTGATTTGTTAATGGTGATATAAAGCAGGCAACTGAATCTCATCTTTGGTAATCTTATCAATACCAGGTGCTATTTTAACACCCAGGAGAGCCGCCAGCACTCTTGAGTCACAGTGAGATGCTGAAAATCACTCACACTTGGGCACAGGCAAGCCAAACGATTTTGGGTGCTTCTGAGGTCTGCTGAGTTGCTTGGGCCCCACCGTTCCACGGTGATGTGAAATAGGAACAAAGCATTCTGTATCATGACAGTATGTTGTATTCTCACTGTGCAAGGCTCTGGCTGGATTCTTCACTGGAATCCAAGCAACCTTAAAACTTTTGTAATCAGTTAATCTGATTTCATGGGAAAGGTAACCAAATGAGCTTCCTTCTTACAACTATAAAAAGTATCCAATAAATATTTACTTGTTATAGGATTATCAGTGAGATGAAATTAGTATATGTGACAGACTATAATGGGAAATAACTTTCTTGATATTAGAAATCTTTTAATTTGTGAAAAACTTACTGTTACTCTTTTTGTTTACCTGCTCATGCAAGAAAACAAACAAAATGCAGTCCTGTAGATTAACATTTAAAAAACTACAAAATTACATAGCCTTTACAGCTTAAGTAAAATTATTATTTGTAGAAAGCCCACTATAACTTAGTATCTATTAAACTGGAATATAAGTAATTATGTTTTATAATTGACATTATAAATAATTTCCCCCACAGATTGTTTTAATAACCTTACCTCCCCCTCCAAATAATGAAAAACATGATTATTTATTAATATATCCATAATATCATTAATCTAACCAATAGTTTCACTTTGCAATTTCACAAATATGCATTAGTTCACCTATTACAGTGATATATTCCCTGCAATTTAAAACCTTTATATTTAAGACATTGGAAACAAATATAAATTTATCTTCCAAATATGGATTTTTTTGTATTCTCAAAACTTTTCTTGACATATTTTGATTACACTGAAGTGAATATTTTAGGGCAGACATATTTTTGTGTTGGAGTAAGTAATTACACATACTGTATCATTTAAATTATGATCACCAAATATCCAAGTGTCTGAATCTAATACAAAATATTGCTTCAGGCTTATCAATTAGCAGGTCATTAATCCTTTGAAATCAAGCACCATAGCAAATATAATGATACCACCTTCTGAAGAGGAATAAAAGAAAGAAATTCACAGATTAGGATCCACATACAAAGTAAGTGGACAGGTAACTGATGGGAAACAAAGCTTCTCTACAACATTTTCAAGGAAACCCTTTGCTTCTTTTGAAGACTGTAATATTCAAGGAAAAAAAAAATCCAATTTCACCTGCACTGTCAGAGAAGGTTTTTTAAGCTGAGGAGGGTTAAACATGGAGACAGTAATGCATGTGCTCACTTCCTTTCCTAGCTTTCCACTTCACTGTACTGCAAACACAGATTTCTGCACAGCTATTCCATACGAACACAGAGGGGAATATAGAAATCCTCAGAACTATTTATCTTTTAAGTTTCCTTGGGAGACAGAATTTCATAAATGATTCCTACCTCAATTTGCCACATACTTTTCAGCAGCATGCCTGAAAATATCTAAGCTAAGTACACTCCTCTGATGGCTGAATGAAAAAGAGGTTGTTTCCCCACTGGGAATTTCTTTGAGCTCAAAATCAAGTTCAATATTAATTCTTCATGCAATATTATTTAATTAGAAAATCTCAAAAAGGCTTTATCTTTCCCAGAAGTCATAAGGAAAGGATAATTATCTTACTATATAGAAGTACTAAAAAACTTCTATAAATAAGAAATACCAAAAACAAAATCAAAAGACAAATTCCAAAATGGGAAAAATACTTCACTTGAGAAGTATATTATAAGACGTGAATTTATTTCAAGTACAAAAAGCTTTCACAAATTATGAAGATAAATTAAAGGCCTGAGCTTGGGGTTTGCAAATAAGAAATAAAATGGCTGATAAACATATGAAATCTTCAACATATGTCACAACTCAATAATGGGCATTTAAAACAACGGGGTACAGCTTTCTACTTACCACTGGGGAAGGTGAAACACTCTGACAGTATGCAGTGCTAGAGAAGAAGTAGAACAGGCACAACTCAAGCTACTGGTGGAAATATAGATCTGTGCAACCTTCCGAGAGGGCAATTTGACAGTAATTAAAAATTTTTTTTAAGAACAAATACACACTACTTTGATCCTGCAATTCTACTTCAAGAAATGGGTCCTATAGTTACCTTAGCATATATGTGCAAATATGCAGGTAAAACAATATACATGGCATAGCTGTCTCTAACAGCTAAAACAAAAAACAACCTAAATGTCTATTAATAGGGAATTATAATACATCTATAAAAATGGAGTCCTAGGTATCTATTGAGAGAATGAAGTGGGACTGTAAGACATATTAAAAAAAAGATTTATATGATAGATTCCCATTAGTATAAAAGAAGACACAGTGTGTACAATTTGTATGTAATATATACAATTACATATGTAAACGAACATTCTGGAAGATACATAAATTGGTGAGTAAAACTGGGTGAGTAAAAAAGAGCTTGAGACTTTTACTTCTCATTTCATATCTTCATGTATAGGTTTAATCATTTTTACCATATTACTTAAAAATTATAATTCAAAACACTAAAGATAAATTTCATTTTAATAAAAAACAATATCCATACATTATGTGGGAAATCCTCAGTGACAACAGACTGAAAGAAATGGCTGTACTATCTGGGACCTGGCTGGTGTGTTTCTGATTTAATCCAAGAGGCATTTGAAGGTAATTCTTAAGAGCTTTTGTACATTTCCCACTGGGATGATAAAATTAAGGCAGCAAGTAAGAATATCCATATTCTTCTAGTCTATACTATTAAAGCATTTCTTTAAAAAATTTAAATATTTAGACAGATATTCTGATACCACCTTTAAACATGACTTAGGGTTTTGGTGTGGGTAAGCCTGGCTGGTGAAAAAATGTCTTATTAAAAAAAAAAGCTGACAGCTTAGAATTCCAACCAATTCTTCTAAGATGCAAAAAAGTACTTTTTATACCTTAATATTGTGAGGGGAAAATGTATTCATTTCAAAAGAGTTCTAATGATATAAACATAAACATATATATATAATTTCATGCATTAGGAATTATAGAGCTGAAAGTCATGTCAGCCTAAAGTGTGTAGTGTGTATTTGGAGACAAAAAGATGAATGCACTTTTTCCACATTATGCTGCTGTTTCATCCATGACCACACGAAGACTTCCTCCCTGGGCGTTACGCGTTGTTCAGCTCGCACTCACCTGTCAGGCTGTCTGGCCGAGGTGGAACCATCCTCTCATAAATATCATACTGCTGTTGTCCGAATTGTTCCATGTCATGAACAGTCCTCTGCAGGGGAGGTCCCAGATGCTGTGGTACGGCAGTCATCCCTGAGCGTTTGGGGGACGAGGACCCCACCTGGCCTTGGGATGGGGAAGCTACTCGAGTCTGTGCATCTGTCAGCGTCAGTGGGGACCCCACTCTGGCGGTGGTTTGGTACTGAGGGGCTGGTCCGTTGGGATTGGAGGTCTGCCGGGAGGTGACTGACCCGATCCGACGCACAGCTGTCGGGGAGGCGGGTCTCTGCGAGGAGAAGGGCGAGGCTGCGCGCTGAGCAGGTAACGTGGTGGACGAGTAGGCGCCGGGGTTCAGCGGTCGGGAGTCGGTCACTGATGGAGAGCCAAATCCACTACCCAGAGAAGTTCTCAGTGACCCCCTTGAAGGAGACACGCCTGTGCTGATAACATAAGAAGGAGACTGTGCTCTAGATGGAACTGAACTAACTCTTCTCATGGCCCGATTGGCTACTGATGGCTGATGAAAGGGGGGAGAAAAGAGAATGGGTTTATCCAGGGTTTTGCATCCACTGTCATTACATTAAAAAAAAAATGCATAGCTCACTACAGAACGTGAATTCACTATTCCAAGAGGCTAAGTTGCTCCCCCTTTTTGTGCTTTAGAGCTGGATCTTAATTTTTCCTTCTTGCGTTCTACATTTTTTTTTAGGTGGTTCAATCACCTTTCCCCTTACAGAATACTAAAATCAACCAGTAAAGAGAAAACTGAAGACATTTAATACTTCTTTTGTCTTTACATTTTTACGCTCTTACCTATGTATTTCTCACAACACATAAAATACTGTATTGCAAGTGTGAAGAGTGCTGAGGCAATGTACTTGTTCCCTATGAGTCAAAGTTTGACCGAGATGGTGTTTTTGTATGAAATATCAAAAATTGTTTTGAATACATCAACCTAATGTATCTAGAGGGCAATCTATAATTGTTTAGTCTTTGTGGCTGGCCTCTTTAACAAAAGGAGTATGTCCTTTCAATGTGGAATAAATTAATGCTTGGATAGGGCCTGGGGTCCGACACTCTATGAATTTACTCTCAAGGGACAGCTTGGTTGCATAGATGCTCTAGCCAAATTTCTCTTCTTTTAGCTCAAGCGTGGCTTTTAATGACCTCAATCATTTATTTCTACATTCTTGATTTATGTGCTCTTTAGCTGGTGGGTTTAAAGAGATGCAAATAAGGGTGCCCCAAAATCTGTTCCAGTAAGAGGAATGCTCAAAGTCTCTGGCTTAGCCAGCTGCAAAAGACCAGATGGGAAAGGAAGAGTATTTCTGCCATGGCTGGTCCTTCTATGAATCTATAGACTCCTGTGAACCCTTTCTTGATGCTGTGCCACAGTGAAGAATGGTGGCTGGACTAGGGCGCAGGACTGAGGGGACCAGGTGTGGGAAACAAACACGTAGGCACTGGGTTCCAAGCCCAGGACAGGGTGCTCTGTCTCTCTTAGTGATTGCTGGAATACAGCTGCCATCAGTAGCCTTTCACTTTGAGTTGGGGCAATAAGCGAAGAAACAGTGATAAGATAAAGACTTTGTAAACTCTTAGATGTCATAAGAAGATGTGTGTTTTGTCTCCAGGTGTCCTAAGCAACTGGGATGCTGAAACACCTGCTCTGAGATCTCTGCTCACATTCATCAATTCTGGGAAGGCAAGAGCCCCGGAGAGAAGATCTGGGGAGGGAAGGGGATTGTAAATAAACAACAAACCAAAAAAAAGAGGGGGTTTAAAAATTAGTAGACAGCTAGAAAATTTAGATCTGTGCTTGGGTTTACTAATATTGCAAAAATAAGTAAAGAAAATCCCACATATGAGCTGTGAACCTCCAAAATGACATGACACTTGGCCCAGATAGCTAGAAAAGGTGTTGCCCAGACTACATGCAAATTTTAAGTTTTAGAGACCCCTCGCAATCTAATTCTTCAGCTCTAGGAACAAAATTAACTGACTGTAAATTAAAAAAAAAAAAGGTAGCATAACCACTTTTAGGGAAAAAAGACAAATTCCATATTTAAGATAATTATTATTCAAAAGCTGACACAGAAATTCACCTAAGCTGAAAAAGTCTTGTAGGCATTTAGGCTGGTTTCTCAAACCTGTTCTTCAAAACAGCCCTCACAGCATAGGAGTAAACGTATAATCTTAGGACTAGGGGTGTAGCTTGGAGTAGCTTGCTACAGGCACAAGGTTTCCTTTTTTAGCTTAAAAATTTATGTGATATGTTTGTGTTTGTTTTAATATAGAAATGTTTCTCATTACTTAAAAATGTCCCCTAAACTGTTGAGCCAAAGTGTCAAAGCTGTCTTGTGCCTGTCTCTCCCTTGCATTTGGGGCCCGGGCCCCCTGCTGTGTGCACCTTGCCGGCTTCCTGTGTGGCATGATAAGATTAGCATTTGCCTAAACTGTTCTGATCATCTTGCCATTTTCCGGCTCCAAGACACACTGGGGCACTTGCAAGGGTGGTCCTCCTCACTGGGTACTGCCACTCAGGACTCCTAAACTGCTTCCATTTATTGTGGCATATGCCGGTGGACTCGTGAATTAAGTGGCAATAAGTGAAATAAAGGAGCTTTTATAAATACATACATGTGTACTATTATTATTATTTTTGGCTACCAAGTTAGAAAACCCTCACTTAAAAGAATGGTTATGCTTCTATACAATAACTTTTTATAGGCAGTCATACCTATAATTCTAGCAAAGGAAAGAAACGTGTTTTCAGGGAACAAGTCCAATAATGAAAGCAAAAACTCTGGTTAGAATGGGCCAGTCCCATTTTCTGCAGGTGTGAGAAAAGGGCTCTGCCTTCTAGAACCCTTTCTAGCATATTTAGCTTTAGTATTTTTAGGAACTCACAACCCCTCAGGGACTACAACATTCCACCCAGTTCTCTCACACAACCCCTGGACTCCTCCCCTCATGCCAAACTTGCTGCTTCCAGAAAAATTACTCTTTTGCCAGGGACTTACCAGAATTACCCACAGGAGCTAATTAACAGAAACTAACATAACTTTAGGTTTCATGTTTAAAAACTGCTAACATCATAGACTTGTTTAGTGTAAAATGATCTTGCCACCTCATTCATTCTACAAATTGAAAATTGTATGTATTGGTTTTACTCTTAATAAGGAATACTTAGATATTCAATTAGGAGGCTATTTCTTTACAAGGATCTTAATGTGTTTGGCTTACCTGAACCAGTGTTTGTCCTTCAGCTCTTGAATTCCTCACCAAATGGTTATTAGCTGGTCCTATGAGTGAATGCTGTGGTCTGTTATCTGTTTTACTCAAGTTCTGGCTGTTGTGGAAACTCCCTGCTTCCTGGTATCCACTGTCAGAATAAGAATTCATCTGTGTTGAACTTCTTGAGTTACCAAATGATCCTGCAGGAATAAAATCAGCAGGAAATGTCTTTATTTTACATTTCTGATGCTCATTTTCAAAAAGAAAATATTAAAAGCAAGTCCAGTACTTAAAAGATAATACAACAGACCCTCACTTTCATGGAGAGATGTCTGTTCTGGTGAATAGAGGGTTCCTTGTTCTGGCTCTGTCCTGATGAGATAGTTGTTGGGGTGGACAGCGTCAGAAACTCTAGGTTTGTTTACACCAGTATTTGGCACATCTGTAAGAAGATAAATTTAATCAGCTAAATCTAATGACAATATTACATAAAAACTTGCTAAAAAAAGGTTCAGATATTTGTCAGTAACATTTTATAATCTATAGGTTAATACAGTTTCCACCTTAAACTATACAGTCATTTTAACTTTTCTACATGAAAGTATCCTATATGCTCAGCTTATTAATATATTTTGCTAAAGTTCATGAAAGTTGTTCACCCTGCTTGCCACCCCACCTTAACTTCTATACTATATTAAGTTAAAGGCTGAAAACTGACCTTGTTCCCCTTTGGAAAATTCACCCCTCATAAGACTTCTTCTAAGAGGATTAAGAGGCCCTAAGATTGGTGGCAAAGTATTTTAAAAAAGATCCTCCATATCTCAAATTATTGAAATGAAAACTTGCATGGTGTTCATACTATGAGCTCAGTGAGGAAACCTCTGAAGGTCAACAATTTCCTATTGTCTAAAATCAATGGGACTTTACATAGAGTTTTCCTAGTTGCAAACAATGGAAATTTTAATTTCTTATCCATTTGATTATTTCATTCTTTTAGCTTTTTCCAAATGAATACAGAGGAGCCTAACCTGATCATTGTTTCCTCTAACCAAATCTGTCTCTCCCTTGACCTTGTTTTATTTTCAACTGTGCCACCTTGCCATCTTGAACTCAACAAAAACAAAAAAAACCCAAACACTTTATCTCCTCCTCCCCCATTCCAAGTTGTTTTTTATGCTGTAAATTTAGGTGTAGATCATACCTCTGTTTACTAATTCCCTTCAAATATGTCTTTTCTCTAGTATCTTCAAAATATATTTGCCCATGTTCTTATTAACTTCAAGTCTTTATTCCCCTCATGTTGCTAACAAACATTTTTTCAGGAGTGCTGCTTCACTCTCACTTCAAAGACTTAAATTAGGTCTGAGTGACATTCTGAGTTCAACACACAATCCCAGGGATTTCAATGCCTTCATTCATGTTTCCTTTCTGTCCTGTCTTCCTTCAACTATCTGTTAAGGCCTTATTTTAGGCCAGACCCTAGGGGTGCAGCCATGAGAAAATCCGGTGTGTGCATGCATGCGGGTGTGTGTCTGGGGTAAAGGAGCTCAGGAAAAACTTGCTAAAGGAAGTAAATACCTAAGCAGTGTCCACTTACCACAGGGGGACAGCTCATCCCTTATTTATAGCACTTACAATGATCTCTCTGACTAGAATATAAGCTCAATGTAAACAGGAGCTTTTGTCTGAGGTGTTCACTGTTGTGCTCTCAGAGTCTAGGACAGGTGCATAGATAGCACTTAGTAGGTGATCAGCAAATATTCGTTGAACAAATTCCCAGTAAGAACAGCAGCTTCTCTTTACTGAATGCTGATTAAAGCCTGGCATCGTGCTGGGACTTTACCTTCCTGTGCTGAATAACGCTTGCCTAGGTAAAGCATAGTAAGACTTGTGGGCATTGCGGATCAAGCGGTCTGGAAAGTGAATACAGGTTCACAGGAGAACGGGGAATTCTACTGCATTCGCAACCTTTAAATTGATGTCAAATTCAATCCAAGGTTTTGCTTCCTAGCCTCTAGACAGATTCGACGACATTCTTAATACAGGTTTTTAACGACCTGTCTCCTGATTTATCATTTGACAGTAATACTTCTAGAGTTCTGCTACAGTTCAGAATTCTCAAGTTTGGAATTTCAGTAAAGATTACAGATTGTATATGGTACATGTTGAAACATGATCTAAGTCTCTATCAGGCTCATAATACTGAAGAGATGTGCTTCATTTTTACATGTTCTTTATGAGTTTCCAGAGTTCTTAACATTCTCACACAACAACTCTTGAAGGAGTTTCATTAAGGACTGAGTAAAATACACAGTTTTCTTAGGCTAGAAGAGTTTTTTTTATGGGGCATTGGAGGGTTGGAAATAGCTATACAAGAGTTGGCCTGAGATCAGCAGCAGTCCACCTTTATTTCACCCAGGAATGGAACTCTGCAAAATCGAACATGAAACGGTAACAAACTGTAGATAAGGAAGCACCACTGTGGTAGCTTCAAAGCTTCTCATACATGGCAAGACATACTGTTTTTAAAAAGAAAAAGGCATTTAGATAGTTCTTTGCTTCAGTTTTAGTGTAAGATAAAACCTGGGATGCCAACACATCAAAGCTTTTGTCTTGGAAACACTAGGTGGCATGCAGTGCCAGGATCTGAAAAACTATCACCATGGAAACCAAAACCCATTAGAGTTCTGTGTATGCCTTTTCTTTTTTTTTTTTTTAACTATTAGGGGTTATTATTTAAATAGGGAAAAAGAAAGAGGCACCCTAAAAATCTGTACTTCAGCAACTTTATCTCTTCACCCAGTGGAACATTTTCTCACAAACCGTGTGACAAGCAATTGTGCCCATTTAAACTGCCTGAAGCAAAGCTATTTAAAATAAATGATCTTAAATAGAGCAAGCACAAATTGTGAGATACCTGATTCCATACTGGTTACCCTAATAATAAAACTTTACAGAATTAGTGTCTCAAAATACAAAAACAAAACAAAATTATCCCCCAAATATAACGATGTACATTCAAAATGTTATTACCCATTTTTCCTATTTTTAAATGCACTGCCTCAGAAAACAGAAGACAAAAAAGGACATTGAGATGGTAACTAGAACACTAAAACACTAAATTGCCACATCCCCCAAATCAATGTGAACATCTAAATAACTGGGTTTAAAGAACAGGGTATAGAATTTGTGCTCTATCTTTAAGTAAATATAAACGTTCAAGTTCAAAAAAGTTGACCAACGATATTTTTTTAATATGGATATAAAAAAAACAAATTCTAATGTTATGAGTAAGGTCTTCAGCCATTTGTCTACTTCTAGACAGACCCTAATGATAATGTATAGCTGCAAAGACAAAAAGATACTGACATCTGTTCTGAGTCATTGCAAGAAAGTTAAATTATTTTTAAGTTTTACTATTATTTGCTGTTTCTTTGAATACTTGTAATTTACAAATTACACATACCCACACACACATATTTACACACACCTCAGTTAAATATAAGACCCATTTCCTAATTACTGAATAAAGTATTCCTTATTATAATATGGTAAGACTCATAATATTACTTATGCATTATTTATGCATATTACTTTAAAATTAATGTCTTTTGAAAAGATCTATCATGGGGACTGGAAGAAGACACTAGTCAAATTTACCAGATAAACGACAGAGACTTGCAGGATACGGTTAATCACATCAAGGTCAATGCTGTAAACTATGATTAAGTAGTTGGCATGTTGTGCTTTAGCACAACCAGAACATAAAGTTGAGAGACAAAATGGCAAACAGAATGTGAATGCTACTTCTTCCATCTTTGAACTGAAAATGTGTTACTTAAAAAAAAAAGTCACAAATGTTTTCTGGGACACGAGAAAGATACTATGGGGCATTTTCAAACATCAAATTAGTATCTTCCATAAAAATTCCTATTTGAAAATACAGAACTTGAATAAGCTTCAAGGTAGAATGAAACAATCTCCCTCTATATTTAAGACTGGGAGATTACTGGAAGCATGGTCCTTACCAGTAACACTTCATCTGAGTGCCCCAATATTACACACACACAAAACAGGCAATTAATTAGAAAAAATAGAAGGCTGCTGCTAAAAAAATATTAGTAGGCAACAATGTGGAGAGTGTCAGAAATGTGGTATATTATCCACCCCATTAAGCTCATAGTAAAAGATGAAATAAAAAGTGAATTATTTTACCTTTTCTGTCATGTATCTCCCAAATAAATACTAAGTGTGCATAAAACTATGCTTAGTAAAAAGTCTAAGGCCTTTCTAAAGAATGTGAAATTATTAAAATTTCTTTGTTAATCTGTGTGCCTCACTATTTATGCTCTATGGAATGATGAAGGTCTGTACAGTGTGTAAAATCACCATGGTAACAGGAACCTAGAGATCAGTAAGATTTTTAGAATACAACCCTGTTAACTAGTCTTTCACAGCCCAGCCTGTAGTAACTCTGCTAGATTCTCCCTGTTTGTTACTGTCTGAGTTGCTGTGGTGTTTAGGGGTTTGCCTTTGCCTGAAAGATAGTGTAGTGTGAGTTCTGGGAATACTCTTGGGTCAGTAACAGCACACAGAGTTAAGGCAGATGATATTCTCTGGGAATTGAGTATGTCAATTTCTTCCAACTCTGGCCTGTGAGTTAAGTTAGACCATCATACTCAGAGGGGCAAACAATTTGTGAAAAATATGAGTAGAAAACTTTGTTTTACGGGGACTCAACTTCCTGTTTGGCCAGGGGACTTTTGTTTCTTATAGGACTGTAGGCTCAGGAGAGTGTCTACTTTCCACTGAGGTGCAGAAATAGTCCAGTGCCTTCAATGGCTAAGTACAACTCTAGGCCAAATTTTGGAAGAGGACCTGGATGATGACCCCAAAAAGACTTCTCCTTTTCATAACTTCCCTGATGAACAAGGTTCATTTCTATAGCAGGTAACCTTATTACAGGAAGGAACGAGATCATCAGGAAATACCACTTAAGAGTGAAAATGTAAGTAGTTACGGAAACATGAATCATAAGAATATTCTTTGATCCAAAGAAGATATAGATGGATGTTGACTGATAATTTTACAAATGTTACAGATACTTGGAGTTTTTTGACTCAAATACAAACTACTATAAACATATGATATCCTGTAAAATTTGGGTTTTAATGGAAGTAAAGATGAGAATGGACAGAAGACCATGTTTCTTGAAACTATTTCTAGTCTGGTTCTCTTGAGTGTATCTAGGTTTTTGGATCATATGCATACTTACACTATCTTTTAAATATTAAAAAGATAATGGCTTTAAAATTTTTACTCATCTAGAAAATGTAGTAAGAGAATTCTTGGAAAACAGAAACCATTAATGAAGTATCTTCTATTTACTTTAAACTTTGCCCTAAACATCAACTAGTCTCTCTTGAAATCCATTATAAAAGCTATGTGCTTGGATTCAATTTTGTAGTTTAAGCAAACTTAGTATCTGCATTAAGTGGCCACTTTACTTCTACAATGACAAATCTAAAAAGCATTTTAGTTTTATACATCACCAGAGAGATCTCTTGTTCATAGATATTTAAAAATTCCTGAATTCTGTTCATGAATACAAGATGGTTAAAAAGAATTTTTAGGAAAAAAAAAAGGAATTTCTGCAAATAGTCATTATTAAAATGAGTATTTATTAAGTATTTTTTAGTCTGGGTACTAATTAAAATACAGGTGTCATATTTAACACAAAAAATTTATACTCTAAATCTGTTAAAAGAAAACTAGGAAAACAAGGAGTTTAGAAATATAAAGATGAAAATGTAGATTACACACGTAACATTCCCAACACTGAGTTTAACAGGTGGATGCTCAAAAAAGGCTACAGGGCTCTTGCTTCCCATAGAGAAAGCTGAAAAAAGAATAAAGAATTCATTGTGATATAAGAAGTCAGTGGTCTATGGAAAAGAAGTGCTCAAAAATCATTCTAAAATGTTTTTTCAAAGATGCATTTTATTTCTTTTAGGGAAAAAATGTTACCAAATACAAAAATGTGACTACTTCATAGTGGGAGAGATAAGATAGATTCCCTCTGTTAAAAAACAAACAAAAACACTCCCAGAAACTTGTAAGGGCTGAAAGCTATCACCAAAGGAAATGAATGGGTCTTCTGAAACTAGGTTTTTCCATACTCTACTCCTGGATCATCATTTTTCTGTAATTATTATCAAAATAAAGCTAAATGCAGAGTCATGAATGAAGTGTGGAGTCAGAGATGTTTCCCGAAGCAACAACGAGGAGCTGGGGGAATGGCTGTGTGTGCTGAGGAGGCAGCGATGGAAGGGAGCAGGTTTCAGACTTGACAATTTCTATTTTATTTTAGGTAGTTAATGGAATATTTCCTCACATATCACTAAAAGCATGAGCAAACTTATATGCTTATTTGACATGTTTGTATTAAACATAAAAATGGTAAAGGCTAACACTGGATATGTGATTTTCCTAACAAAGTACTAACTCACTATGTAAGCCTTTGGGGGAGGTGGTGACACAGTACATGTAAGCAGCTTAGGAACATTCACATGCGTGTTTACTAAGCAAAATGCTAACATTCTTACTCGGAGGTTGCCACCCACGCACGAACCATGTTCAGTATTTTCACTGTAAGCATCTTTGCCACAGACATCTTTACTGCAAACATTGTCATCACATTAAGTAACTGGCTGTAAGGCAACATTGACGAACAAGATAAAGAAATAACTGATTGACAATTTGGTTTGACAGGCTGTTGGATTTATCAACCGGTTGGCAGTTGGGTTTCAATTCTCCACTGATGTATTACTCTCATTTCTATATTACATAAAATTTAGCCCTCATAATGGCCTACAAAGTGGTGCACAGTTTTGAACCCAGATTCCCCATAGGACACTAGAGAATCTATCAAGACATGTGATGATACTCCAAGAACACACAACAGTGGAGAAGGCTTTCAC